>BQXS01011680.1:0-11216 GCA_024181965.1 Aduncisulcus paluster
CTGTGAAATTATCCTCTCTGTTCAGACATTATACACACATCCCATCAATATTTTCCCTATTTCCATCCTCTTTGTTCTTCTCTCCAAGTCCTATGAAATCCCCTCTATTTTTATTGGACGTTGGAGTGAGAAAGAGGAAAGTTCCTGCCCATGAAGTAACTGAAGCTTTAGCCCTGGGTCAAAAATTCTCTGAAAAACGACGTTTTATCGGCGGTTTTCCCCCTCTTTCATTTTCGATGCCTCCATTTTCTGTTTCCTCCCGTCTTTTGAAAACACAGGGCTCTCTTCATGTAAAATCGGATATTCGTGACTTGGAACGAAGGAATAGGCGATTAAAACGTGGGTATGAACCTGTAAGGAAACCACTAAGCCCATCATTCTTGCTTCCATCCTTTTCTTCATCTTCCTCACAATCCACTGTGGAGTCCCATCCACTTGTCAATCCGCTCCTTTCCTTCCCTCCTCTTCTGTACATTGAGTGTGGCTCTGAAGAGGAGTGTCTTAAACGTGCGATAATGTTAACTCTGCTTACATTGAATCTTGATGATACCGCCGCCATTTGGAATTGGAATTATTGGCAAGAAATGAGAGAAAAACAATGGAAGAGAAACCCTTCTTCTTGTCCGCCACCCCCCATGATAAAACCACCCTCCTCGCATTCTCAATTCACATCATATCTCTCATTATCTCTCATTGCCGCTTCTCCTCTCCCCCTCTCGCCTGTCCGTTTGTTTCATCACGTGTGTGCTTTAACTATCCAGAAAGTGTGGCGAGGATGGCATGATGTTCGAAAATGGAGAGTTAAAAACAGAGTTAATTGGTTATTTGTTGAGAAAAGAGAGATTTGGAGGAAAAAATATCCAAAACAAAAAATCGATTTCGAGAAAAAGAAACACCATTCTGATATCTCAAAACACAAAACAATAGAAATGTATTCTCATGAAGTTTCTTTCGAGTCTCCCGAAACAACGAGTGGAACAATCCGGATTGTTGAAGGAAAACGAGAAGAAGGATGGAAAATCAGTCAAGAAAAACAGCGAAGAAAGAAACAACATAAGTATGAAGTGAATGAAAGGAAACGAGAAGAAATTCGAAATGAATTAATTGCCAACAAATCTCTTCTTCTCAAACCACACAATTTTAACATGACCGAATTCAAGAAGAAATCAAGGATTCCTTCTTTGCCATCTATTTCTGCCCAAGCAAAGCCAAAGCATCCCCCTTCTCCTTCAAAAGATCAAGAAAGAACCAAAGGCCGTGTTCATTTAGTCCACCCTTCTCCTTTCCCAACGAATGATATTGAATCATTGGAGGCCAAATACACCGACTTAGACTCAAAATCAGACAAATCAACCCAGCAATCTGAAACTTCACAATCCAAACAGTCCAAACTCTCCACTCGAATTACCAAAACACGGGAAAGGGAATCTGCCTCAAAATTGTTATCTTGCCTTCAAAAAGATACCGTAGATTTTTTGAATGCCCATCAAGATTTCATAAAAGAAACAGAAAGATATCTTTTTACTCAACACGATAGAATATCACAGAAAAAGACGGCACAAAAGGTAAAGCAACATAGGTACGATTTTCAAAGCAAAGTCAAAGAGGTTGACATTGAAGACAAACGGAAACTCTTGGATAGGATATGTTTGGTCGAGAAAAATAAGAAATATACAGAGAACTTACGTGACCTTCAAATGCTTTCAACAACCCCTCGAAAATACCATCCATCAAGTGCTGTATCTACCCGAAGGATCTCCTCTGTTCCATCTACGATGTATGGAGATTCATTTCATGATTCCACACAATATCATGGGACAAGAGGTCCCGATGTATCAACAGTAAGACACGTATTTGAACAACAACAGGCAGCGCAAAAAAGAGCCCGTCCTCTCCGAAGAGCATATAGTACTGCATTCAGCATGGCTATGACGACTCTTTCACATGCAGGTGGATCTGTGGATGCTCATGGAGAGACAGTGGGTGGAATGGGCTGGAGAGGATATGGAAGGGAACGGATTCAAACGGAAAGGGAAGGAAGGAAGGCAGTTGTAATGGGAAGAAGAAAAGAAGAGCAGAGAACTATGCACTTGTTGAGGCAAAGAAAGGAAATGAGAACCCAATATCGTCATTCCTATTTCAAGGCTGAAAAAGAAATGCGACGCCAAGAACGTGAGCAAATACAACGAGATGACCGGCGCAAGATGATTGAACGCGTTGAAACGGCCAAGAGAAAGAAAGAAATGCATGAGTCAAATGAGAAAACAAATTGGATTTAAAGTTCAATCGTTTTTTTTTTTTTTTTTTTTTTTTCTAAATTTAACATTTATTGATCCCGATCTCACTGAGATCTTATTCAAAACCAAATAATGATCCAATTAAATTCATTCTTATAATTAGTTTATTGGTTTATTTTATAATCTGTTGTAAATATCTCCTTTTTGTTTTATAGTACTAACTTAATTTTCATCCATCTTTGTGAATAGTCCTGAAGGCGGATAAGAAAACTCATCAGGTTCCTTTCCATGTAAAAGCTTGAAATATTGAGCATAATCATGAATAAAAATAGTTCCGTTTATGTCATTATGTTTTAGTTCTCCAAGAAAATCATCGATCATCTTTGGAAGCCATTGAAACCATATTTCTATATCAGATTCCAAGATCCAACCAAAAGATTCATCGTCTTTTGCATCAATCCAACCAACTTCAACCGCCAAACTTCCTTTTGCAGAGAGTGGAGATACATCACTTGCATCATCTTCCTCACTTGATAGTAATCCAGAAAATTTAATTCCATATTCCTGAAATGTGTTTTCACTCGATGTATAATCCATTAGAATACAATAATCACTCGAAGCACACAGATGGGGAACAATATCGACTGAAGAATCCACAAGTGTCATAGTTCCATCAAGCCAGAAGGGCGAAATAAATGAACCAATTGTGATATATGTCATGTCTCTTTGAGAAGAAAGGGTGTTACTTGTTTCTTTTGCAATATATAACATTGATGCAAAAGATTGGAATGAATTAAGATATTTTGGCTCTTGATCAAATAAAATGGAAGAAATTTGTCCTTCACAATTTAAGTTGAATGAATATACAGAAGAAACCAATGTTTTGACCCTTGACAATTCATGATAATCGTCATGATCATCATTCAAATAAGTCAGATAATCAACAGTGATACCCTCAAGATTAAAATTTTTCACAATGGAACATAAAGAATCAGAACTAGGTAAAGTCATATTTTGGAGATTCTTCCATGAAGCCTCAATAGAACCACCGAAAATTGCAACACGATCAAAACCATGCAATTTGGAGAAGTAGATTAAATGGTCGGCACGATTATTGATATTGTTAATAATTTGTTCATAACATGGCGGCGAAAATGATCCAGGAGTTGTGCAAGCACCCCAAACCAGTAGTTCTTTTTGTAAGTCAATGTAAGGGTTTGGATCGAAGGAATATGAAGCTTCTGATGAATCTAGAACAATAAGTTCGCTTGGTTGACTTTCATTCACATGATAAAATAGAGCTTGTCCTCCAAAAAATCCAATCCCAAGAGCAACAAATAGGGAAACAAATCTGAAAGCCGATAAAAAAAAAGTCATGAGATTGGTTTTCTCCAGCTTATGTCGCATCTCAGAGTTTGAAGAATTCGGTTGACGAGTGATCCTTGTTTTTGCTGGGTTGGAAGCTTTCATTTGCCCTTTTTTTTCTTTCTTATTTTTCATTTCTCTTTTCGTTATTCCAATCTTTTGAATCTCTTAAGATGTTGGCAATAACTTGATTAGATTTGACATGATATCAACAGTCAAATGTCAACTGATATGATCATTCTTTCCTCTCAGAAAAGTTGTTGTACCCAATATCATTTATCAATATATCACTGATTTATTGATATATTTGGTTTTGATTGATAATGCAGAGAGATAGTGTTGGGAAAGGTGTCACAACCAAATCTTATAGAAAAAGTCGATATAAGACCTCTAAACAGCCCAAAAAATCAAAGTACAAGCCAAAATATCATGGAAAACCCACAGAAAGTGTTCAAAGTTGTCTCCTCCATGAGAGAAAATATTCTCGTACTGCTATTGAATGTATTCCTGAAGATCAACAGGCCGAATTAAAACGTGAAGGTGGCATTATAGATTCATTTCTCCAATTGAATGGCATGTGGCGGAGATATACGCGCCCTGGCCCAGCCTCTTTTTTTCGGGCTATTGCCGAACAAGTTTATGGAAGCCAAGAACTCCATAAACTTGTTCGAAGAGATGTTGTTTGCTTTTTGCGAAAGTATTTCCATTTGTTTTCTGAAGCTGATTTAGATATTAAAGGAACAGAATTGGGCTCCGAAAAGTATTTTGCCACCCTTGGTCGAGCAAACTTTCCTCCCCCAAGTGGCCTAGTATTTGTCATTCCAGCAATATACAAAACTCCCCTTAAGCTTTGGCGAAGTATTGAACGCATTCCTCATACTTATGCGGTTCCCTTTGGCCATGGACTCGAAGAATATTCATCTCCAAGAACTCCTTTTTTGAAGACCATGATGATAGCGTATTTGAGGAATTATCATTATGATGTTGTATACCATGCTCATCATGCTTCTACTCTCCGAGAATGGAAAATATTTGTTTTAGAGGTGTTCGATCAGAGCTTTACAAAAATATGTGAATCAGCTGGAATTTCAGATCCCACAACATCATGCGCTGAACAATTTCAACATTTACATTCAAATAGGAAAAAAAAAGAGATTCATGGAAAGTCACATGAGAAACAAAAATCTGCAACTCTCCCTCAGAAAGAACCCGAAGAACCATCCAAAAGTCATAGTATTATTGGAATCCCTGGACTTGTTCAATCTCCCCAATATATGTGGAGCCCACAATATATGTGGATGAGTCCTTATGTAAAATCTCCTTTCAAACCTCCATTTTTTACGTGGTTTTCTCCACAATCCCCCTTTCAATACATTCCATCCATGGTTCCTCTTACTCCCGAATCTAGTGTGCCTTCTTTGAACCCTATGATCCGAACGGTTATTCCTTCCGGAGAACGCTCATTCCTTGATTCATCACATCCTGTTCCAGGTTCTTTTGAAGTACCGAGCATTGGGACTCTCGTGAAGAAGAAAGGCATTGGTATTCCAAATTCCAAGGATATGCCAGAAGACACAGATTTCCCACAAGTTGAATCTGGGATATAATTATTTATTTTATTCAACGATCAAAGAATATAACATTGAAAATAAAGAAATTTTCATGTATATATTGTTTAAAGAATTATCATCTGAAGATATAATTGGCGGGTGAATGCAAACGACAAGAATATTAAAATATCTTTTTCTTTCCTGCTGTATTCATAAATAGATGCAATGACCATTCTATTATGGGATCCTTTTGATCAACTGTTCCTTTTCTTATTTGGTAAGGTCTCATTTCAAACCGAGGACCACATTCTTCTGTTTCAACTCCTTTTGGATCCGTTCCCTTTTCCCGTTTAAATGTATGATGTCTAAAACTAATGAGATCATCCTCATTGACAAAAGAAATTAACCTATGTGATTCTGATGGAGGTTGGGGAAAACAGAATTTCAAAATCGATTTGATTCGCATTCCAATGCTTGAAGAAAAGCCCGATAATAATAAATGCGGGTATTTTTCAGAACAAGGTTTTAATCCCTCTAAATCGTGTCGCAATACAACTCCTGTGAGTGAACAACAGAGAGTTGGACCAGCAGGAAGGTGAGAGATGAATAAAGCATCTGGTTGTCCTTTTGTCTCATGAGCAATAACAATATCACTGAATCCACTGGAAGTAGCCGACGAAACAATACTTTCCATCACTAAAGATCCCCTGTTAACGCGCTGAGAATTGGGAAAAATAATTCTAAGTTCTTTAGCAAACAATGATAACCTCGTTGAAGGGTGTCGAGATGTAGTAATCAGTATTTTTGGATCTTTCAATCCAGCAGTTGCATATTCACTCTCAGCAAGAACAGCTGTTTTAGAAGAGATTTTTCCAGTAATAACATCGTCATATGTGGCTTTATCATACAAATCAAGAGCTTGATCTTGAAGTTTTTTGCTTAATATCTTTTTCCCATCCTTTAACAATCGAAGAACCTTTTTCTTTTTCCTATCTTCCCCTCTCTTTTGTTCTGATAATTTTTTTTGAACAATGAGTTCTCTTTGTTTTCTTCTAGCCCTTTGAGCCACAAGACTATGCATAATGGTTGGATAATCGCACTCAAAAAGGCTGAATTATATCCAATCCATTTGAAACTTCAATATTGAAAAAATTACTAGGACAATTTCTTTATCAATGAAATATAATTTATGAATTTCATAATAATATGTGGAAATATACAATGAAGTGAGTGGTATCTGATTTGGTATCTTGAAGACCTTCTATTGTCCTTTTTCTTGAGGTCTTGACAAGAGTTATTCCACTCTTCTCCAATTTACAGCAAACAAACTTAATTTTTCTCGAAATAGTTATTTTTAATCTTATATTGTATCCCTCTGCACATCATTATCTCCAATGACGACAGAATGTCCACCGGGAAAGTTTTATTATGAAAATTTACAGATATGTCTAATTTGCAAAGCTGGAACCTATTCCCCAGGAGGAGATATTACAGAATGCATTTCTTGCCCCCCAGGATCATATTCTTCTGTACATGCCTCTGAATGTACTCCGTGCGGAAAAGGGACAGAATCAGCTTGGAATTGTATCGATGGCCATCGGTATGGTTCAATGCGTACATGTCGAGCCAGTGATATGTGTAAATCATGTCCTGAAGGCACATATGGAGATCAAACTGGAATGAAATATTGTATTCCATGCGGTAAGGGTCAATATAACGATTATGTGGCAGCTACATCGGAATCCAAGTGTACAATCTGCCCGGCTGGTTCTTTTTGTCCATATGAAGCAACTTCTGAACCAATTTCATGTTCTACAAATTCTTATTCGTCATTTGGAAGTATTGAATGCCTTCCATGTGAATCATTTTGGAAACATACAACCCCTAACTTATCTGAATGTAATATTGCACCTTCTATTCTGATTGTGCCCTCAATTCTTCTTTTGCTCATCGCCTTAACCATGTTTTACATCTTTGGCGGCAAATTACAAAAAATATATTGTAAAAGAGAAATATTAGACCCATACATTCCAGATATTGATATTGATATCTCAAAGACTATTAGAGAAACAAGTATTTTGAATACAGACGATCAAAGTTTGTTATAGAATTAATTTATTTAACAATAAACAAATTGTGTTATATCATTTATTTTTCGACACCATCAGTACAGAATCTCATTTGTTCAAAAATAACTATTTTTAGAATAATAAAAGTTTTATTTAGCAATATAAAATTTATTAAATTTATATTATTTTAATATTAATTCTTTCTTTAAAATATATTTTACATTTCTAAAAATAGACTTTTTTTCTATATTTGAATCTGATTCAAAAAATCATCTCTTCTCAGGTTTTTGGCGAACTTCTCTTTATTCGATCGAAATTTAAGAAAAAAAAATTACTATCAATGTTTCTTAATTTAAACAAGTGTTTTATTTTTTTGTCACTTCTTCTTTTATTATTTTTTTCGTTTGATTTTGCTAGTGCCTATTCTATTGTTTTCGATAGTAGATATATTACTTATAAAGGATTAGCTACTTCAAGTGCGAGTTTTTCTTTTTGTATTAGTGATGATTATGGGAGTTGCGCGATCAACATTTATTCTGGGACTGGTTATAATGAAGATGTCCAAGATTTATTGAATACGATGGTGTTTTCAAGAGAACGAATTCAAGATTTAGATGGAAATGACATCACTGGTGGTGAAGTTGAAACCTCTAAAGAGTTGGTTCCAATTAACAACGAGTCTTATTCTGCTATCAATTTGAATTTTAGTTGGCCTACTGTTCCCGGAGTTTATGATTTTTCCTGTTCTTATGGGGTGTCTCCCTCGACCACAGTGACTTTTCTTACCACTTTCAAGAGTTTTCCTCTTCCTGATCTCGATCTCGATGAGACTATGGAATTAGATGGGGCAATTGAAGGAGTTTCTACTAAAGTTTATGCCGGATCTGATTATTTGATCGATTTGTGGTTGAGATATGAGGATGAAACTCCAATGTTACCCCAGTATTGTCCGTATTCAAGCTACATTGTTCAAAATAAGTTTGCTCTTGTTAAAAGTGGAGTATCAACTCCAAGTACTTACAATCAAGAATATGACATTACAGGCTTTGAAGCTTTGGATGGAAAAATTGTACACACAGGAACTTGGCCAGAATGTGGTTCTACTGGAACTCTGAGTCAGGCTGTCCAAGGCGAATACGAACTTGTTTATAGTATTGTATCCGAATCTGTCTCCCTCCCGATCATTTTTGTTCCCCACATCGATCTTGATCAATCTTTGTTTTCTATATCTCCTACTGAATTCCTTTCGGACGATACGCTCACCATTTCCATTGGGCTCTACACAAACTATGGTGAACCTGTTGTCTATACGATGGATAATTACCTTGACGATTTTTCTTTTCAACTTCTCTCCTCGGGTACAATAACCACAGTCACCCCAACTCTGACATCAGGCGATTCTGATCCTTCAAATCTTGAGTGGACATTGGATCGTGATCCTAATTTCCTTACTAGTGGTTCTTATACCCTCTATGTGAAAGAATCTTTGACCAATACTGTGACCAGTGTCACGTTCAGTGTCAAAAAACCTGTTGATATCGATGAATGTTCCCTTTCTGCTTCACAAGAAGTGTATTTCCATGATGAAACCATGAAATTAACATTAACTATCGACAATGAGGATCAGACTGGGGCTAGATACACTTATCTCACCACAGATTACGAAGATTCTCTTGTTTTGTACTATAGAAACCAAGAAGATGCCAGTTATACTGCTGATACCCTGATCAGTTCTGTTGTTGTGACCGAATCTAACATTAGTAGCATTGAAATCACTGCTCTTGTTCCCGATAAGGAAGGAACAACGACATTTAAAATATGTTCTGGTGCTTCTTTGTGTACTGGAGGTGCTATGACAAGTTCTGAAGTTGTTTACGGCATTGACATGGATTCTTCTGTACTTTCTGCATCTCCTGCCTCCTTGGATGTTTTCTCTTCCCCTGTTGTGTTCGGAGATCGTTCCTTGTACGTTAGATTCACCCCAACCAAGCTTGTCAGTGGAGAATCTTATGATCCTTCAGTTGTTCCCGAAAACTTGGAGATTTCTTTGTCATATGATGGGTCTTCTGTTGTCATGACCGACTGTTCTAGCGCTACGGAACTTATTTTCTGTTCAGAACTCACATCTTCTTCGGAAGGCCCCTCTGACGACGATGTTGAAGTTTCTTATGAAGCCAAGTCAACCGATTCGTCAATTCACGTCACAAAACCTTTCCTTATGTCAAAATCTGAGATTGGATTTGTTGGAGATTACACTGTTGTTTTTATCAACGATTCTTTGGAGATAAATTTGGAACCCTTGGCAACAGATGGCACAGATTTAGATAGTCTTGCTAGTGATTTCATCTCTACGATCTCTTCTGACTTGGGAACTCCAACATCTTCCTCTGTTTCTTCGATTATATTCCCTTTTACAGCTCCAGGTAATGTCGCCACACATTCTGAATCAGTGAGTTACAAGAGTTACAACAGTAGTTCAGATTCTCTTTCCTTTTCTTATAAGACTGTGCCTTTGGTTGATTATGATCAGTCTTTGTTCACTGTTGAACCTCTAAGTTCATTTTCTGGTGATGCTGTTGAAGTTTCCTTCGTTCCAAAGAAATCTAGTGGAGGTACATTCACCAATTTCCCTGTGTATTACATTGATGACCTCTCCATGACGTCTGATGGTGTTGTAATTGCCGCCAGCAGTGGATCTCTTCCTGCTGGGCTGGATTATTCCTTTACTTCCCCAGATGCTGGTACCTATGATGTGTGTATTGTGCATGGAGGCATTCAGATGACCGTATCTGCCACTTCTCTTGTTCCATTTACAAGCAACAGTTCCTTCTCATTTTATCCGAGTGGAGTTTTGTTCACTGATCGTGACTTTTCAGTGGAAATTACCCTGCTTGACGCTTCTAGTAATGACCTAACATCTCTTCCTTCCGATTTTGATGATAATTTGGAATGGTTGATTTCTCTTGATGGTTCTTCATGGACAACTATTACCGGTGATTACTCCATTGACCTTCCAACAATCACTTTTGATAGTACTGCTCCTTCCACTAGTGGCGAATACACGATCATGATGAGGTACAAAACGAGAACCATCACAAAGATTGTCGAAATTGTTAATGTTTTTGACAATGAAAACTCTTCTCCTTCTTTAAATTTGACCCAGATCTTTGAAAGTGAGACCCTGACCGTTGATTTCACTGTTAACGATTCAAATGGAGATGCTGTTGATGTTTTCCCTGATGATTTTGTCTCTCAGCTTGAGGATAACATTGAAATTGTCCTTGAAGATGATTCTACGATCAGTTGTGAATCTCTATCATTTGAGCAAGATAACACCGAGTTAAATTCTTTCTCTATCTCCTGTGAATTGCCATCATTCTCCGATTTGACAAGTTCCCATGGTTATACTATTATCCAGATCCAAACATCTTACAACGATTTCCTTGTCATGAAGACAGTTGATGTGTATGTGACCCCAGTCGTAGATTTTACTGAATCTTCCATTGTTGTATCTCCTGACCCAGTGTTCTCTCAGAATACCATTTCATTCACTTTCACTCCTCGTGACTCTTCATCTTCTTTGTTTTCTGGGCTCCCTTCTTTCTACGATGTTCAGTATTTCATCAAGAACGAAAGTTCCGGTGCGATTTATGAGATCGGTGAATCTGGAACAGACATCACCTTCAATTCCTCCTCTATCCACTTCGAATTCGATTCCGACTCTTCCAGTTACGCTTCTTTTACCTGTGAACTTCCGACGAATATTGTAGCTGGTTCTTATATTGTATATGTAGTGGAAAATGAAGGTGATTCGATTGTCTGTTCTGACACATTGACCGTTATTGCTGCCCCTAACTATGATGCAGAAGGATGTGTTGTTATTACCCCACCGACAGTTTTTGCTGGATATCCCCTTGACGTTTCATATAATCCCGTTAATGTTGAAGGAGGATCTTTGGCCCGTGCTCCATCAGATTGGCCTGAGCACTTGAAGC
>BQXS01011686.1:1927-12846 GCA_024181965.1 Aduncisulcus paluster
CAAAATCTAAAGCACATCGGCCATGAGAACCACATCTCGTGAGACTATCACAATAGTACTGACAAGCCGAGCCATAGAAATTGGTTGAGCAGGAACATGTGTGTGTCAAAACATCACATATTCCTGAGACAGATCCACCGCAAAGAAGAGAATTCAACGAAGATACAGGGCACAGAGACAAGCAATCGGTGCCAAACCATCCTGAGAAACACTCACATGAAATATCAGAATCAGCGACCACACAAACTCCCCTTTCTCCTCCACAATTATCACATGCATTGATGGAAGAAGAGTTCAAGCCTTCAACACATTCTCCAACATCGTTTTCATAGTATCCTTGGGCACATACGCAAGTGAAATCATCATTGGTGATCGGGTATTCGATATCAGTTGAATCTGAAACATCCAATCCACAAACTTCATGGGAGGATTCGTAACTGCAACCCGTTGAATCATTGCCACAGAAAGTCAAATCGGATTGTTGGCCATCATTCACGATATTTCCAGAAATAGTACCAAAAACCGAGGCACAATCATCAGAACATTCGAGATAATTCTGTGATACATCAAGAGAAATCAGATTTGAGGAGTACTCGAACATTAAAATGATGAGATCAATGTCCGATATCATATTGTCAACCAAATTTAGATCAGTGACACTGCTCAAGGATGGTTGAACAATGACAACAGACGGATCAAAGATAAAATTTGAGGATAAGTCCAGATTCATGAGAGAAGAAGAGAGTGGATAATATTTCTCACCTTCAACAGTTGGACTACTGCAATTGCCACTACAAGAAGCAATATTATTCAAAGTAGACATGAATGAGGGAAAATCCTGTCCAACTGCAGAGCTTCCAGATATAGACAAAGAATGCAAGGAACAGAGACCAACACAATAATTCAAAGGATACGAGGTGGATTTTGTTTCAAAATTAAACATGTAATCATAATTCATCACAGACCATCGAGAATCAGCTTCAAATTCAAGTTTTATGTCAACGACACTATCAGAAATCGTTGATAAGAGTTCAAGATCCATATTCTCAAGCGAATCTAAATTTAGAACATTGAGAGAGGAAAGATATGCGATTGGAGATAGATCAGTGATGTATGAATTCGTTGGTTCAAACACAAGAATCGATAGATTTTCAGCATATTCAAGCCCATCTATTGAAATAATTGAGGAAGGAATTGATAAATATGTGATTTTAGCCAGATTTTCAACAGTAAAGGAAGATAGAACGTCTGAATCCTCACAGTCAAATTCATCATCATAATGTTGCTCACAAATAGCAGCAATAAGAGAATTATCCATTCCTAGACTCTTGAGAGTAACATCTGACTGAATAGAGCATACATTTCCAGTGAGATCAGAAGGACATTGGCACATGTGGGTCTCAGAATCACATGTATTCTCACCACATTGAGTTCCATAAGCATCAACAGGACACTCAGAGGCACAATCAACTCCATACCATCCAGCAGTGCATATTGTGCCCACTGTATCCATGGAATAGTCACTTCCAACCATGATACACGTCTGATTCTCCAAGAAAATGTCCCAACAATATGTAAATAACTCAGGATCAATGTCATAATCGATCAATACACACGGCGAAGAGGTGGAAATACCTTGTAGATATTGCTCAAAGTTCGTCGATAGGTCTCGCAAAGCAGTTCGTGAACAAGAGAGAATCCATTCATCCGCGTAGTTCTGAGTGCACATAATTCCTTTGCTAATATCAACAGATAGAGCAGAACATTCTGAAATGGAAAGATTTCCATCAGCAATAATGGAACTATATTCCAAATTAGGGAACATGGCAGCGAAATTCTCAATGGAAGATTCTGTATCAAGACCAATGATCTGATTATAACTAATATCAAGGGTCTTGAGGGATTTTCCAAATGAGAATAACGGAGTTGGATCCTGAATGACATTATGACTAAGGTCAAGATATTGAATGTCTGGCATATCTTTAAGCCAAATAACATCCTCGATTCCCATATTGGCAACACTAAGCCCAGTGAGGGAATATCCGAACAATTCAATCGTTTCGTCGAGAGATATTGAAGTGTTTCCAATACTAATATCATATAAACTCGTAATAAGTGCTGAAATCTGTGAAATATCAGATACACCAGTCCCAGAAATATCCAAAGAACCCAATGTTCCAGTCAATGAAGACAATGAAGACACATCTGTCAGAGAGGAATTGGCACTCAAATCAACACAAGAAACACTAGAGAGATAAACAATGTCAGAAATATCAGTTAAATCGAAATCACTGAGATCAAGACAATCATCCTGCGAATTCACAAACTCGGAAAGTTCTTCCTCAGTAAAATCGTCACAAGGCGAATCATGACCATCAAAGATGGAACACAGGACATTTCTGAAATCATCATTCGTAAAACTGACGTATTGGCACGAATCACCATGAAAGTTGAAGTCAGAACAGTCACATTCATGGGTATCAACGGTGCAAATACCATGATATTCACCTCCACATGGACTATCATTAAAGAGAGGGCATTCATCGTTGCATTCATCACCATACCAATCTTCAACACAGGCACTTGAAACAGATATGTCTCCACTCAACAAAGCACATTGAACATGTGAATTGGCTCGAAGATCAGAGAGGCAATTGAGGTTACCGGATGAAAGGCTAATACAAGACAAATCGGTGTTCAAATCATCTGAATAATCTCTGTAGCTAAAAATAGAACATTCAGCCCGATACTCACATTCCCACACTTCTTTACACACTGTATTGTTGATAACTGAGATATCATCGATACTGGAGGAACAGTATCCACAAAATGTTGAATCCTGGTCAAAAACAGTCGAGTCATCATAATTATTATCAACATCAAGCACAATCACTGTGGTTTGATCGAGAAAAGATGCGATATCATCATTGGAAACCTGGCATAATTTGTTACCATCGATGGTTAAATTGAATAAACTCAGTTGAGACAGCAAGGATATATCAGTGATTGAATTATTTGATATTTCAAGACTGGAGAGTGAACTTAGGGCTGACAAAGTGAAAGTATCATCATCAATCAGTCCCGTATTGTTTGCAGACAAAGAATCTAAAGAACCCAATGTCGAGAGTGAATCCTTATTTATCTAGGGAATTCCATCAAGAACTAAATATTCCAGAGTTGGAGGAAGCACAGAACAATCCTTGAAATTGATGCTATTCTCAACACCCAGAGATATCAAACCAATAGGGAGCATATCTACTGAGGAAACAAAGAAATTTGGGTTATTTTTAGCTGTGATATACGATAGAAACTGGAATCTTGACAAATCGCTGGGCGTATCAGCTTGTAAAAGGACATCATTCATGATAAGAGTGATAATAGAATCAGGAATATTCACCAGAGCACTTGAAACATCGATATTGGTTTCACTAATGTCCAAATAAGTCAGAGAGACCAGAGAACTGAGTTCAGACAGGTCGATGGAGGAAGTAGCTTCCGAGGAAAACGTTAATCCATGTAAATCAAGATGGGTGAGTCCTGTGAATATCCCAACGCCTTCAATACTTGAGAGATTTGAGGAGGATAAATCGAGAGAAATGAGTCCCTCGACATCTTGATCGATTGAAATCTCATTGTATACACATTGAATGGATGATCCTTCTCCAAGAACAACGTATTCTCTGACTAATCCGGACAAATCAGCACAAATAAACTCCTCAATGCTATCATAGTCAAAATATTGACATATATCACCCTCATATCCATCATAACATGAGCATTCATGGGTGGAGGTATCGCAAGAACCATAGGCATCTCCACTGCATGCAACTGAGTTAAACAATGGACATTCAGAGAGACAATCATCGCCATACCATCCTTCAAGACAGACCTCAGCGATAGCACTCGAGTTTTCTTCATCAACGGAACACTGAATGTTTGTATTTTCAATGGAAGAATCAAGACATTGTGGGAGTGTTGACGATTCAGAGTCAAAACGAATGCAAGAAAGAGACGTTGATGAATAATCCTTATAACTGAACAAAGAACAATCCAATCTGTAATACGAATCCCATATATGTCTGCATACGACGTTAGAAGGAGCATAGGGAATGATAGAGCCATTTTCCAAAGATGAACACAGGTCACAATAAGCTTCATCCTGATCGAATAAAACAGACGAATCGTCTTCAATAACTCCTACATTCACTTGCACAGAGTTATCAGAAGAGAACATCGACGAAATAAGCTGGTTTGACACATTACAGAGCTTGTTCCCTTCAACATCTAATGTTTCAAGAGAATTCAATGGATATAGCAAGGAAATATCAGTGAGACCATTGCCAGTTAATATAAGAGACGAGAGAGAAGGAATCAGACGAAACGAGTACAAGGCAGAGTCAGAGAGATTGACGTTGTTCAAGGTGAGAGAAGAGAGAGATGGCAGAGAGGATAGAGAATCAAAGACTTGACTGAAACCATCAAGCGGATTTGAACTCAGATCAAGATCAGTCACATTCGTTAAGGAAGATAACGTTGATGGGAGAGTGGAAATATCATTGTCAGAGAGAGTAAGAACAGTCAAACTTACCATCGATAAGAGGCTCGTAATATCAGAAACAGAATTATTGTTAAGGTTCAGTACCTTCAAAGCAACAAGATAACTGAGATACGAGACTGTTGAAATGTCATAATTATCATTCAAATACAATTCTTCAAGCTTCACTAAATATTGAAGAGCCGATATATCATAGATATTGTTGGAATTAAGAGCCAAATAAGTCAATGAAACCAAGTTGCTGAGAGGTCCGATATCTGATATCTGATTAGAGAACAAAGACAAGCTCTCAAGAGACACGAGATCACTCAGTGGAGAAATAACTTCAATTTGGTTATTATCAGCGTGAAGAGAAGTCAAGGAACTTAGCGTGGTGAGTTTTGAAATGGAAGATATATTGTTATTGCTAATAGTCAGATACTTAAGGGAAGACTGTGAACCTAATCCAGTGAGATCGGAGATATTATTCGAATCGAGCGACAAATTAACCAGATTGAACATCGAAGATAAGGCAGTAATGTTCGATATTTGATTGTTTCCAAGGTCTAAATCAATCAATTCAGTCAATGTTCCCAATGTAGAAATACTTTCAATCTCATTATTTGCCAGGATAAGAGTATTCAAATCAACAAGTGCAGATAGAGAGTCAACGGTAACGACCTCATTGGATTCAACATACAGATGCACAAGAGCCTTGCAAGATGCAAGGGGAGATACATCCACAATTGAGTTGTAGGATAAGTACAATTTCGTAAGATTCAGCTTATCGGCCAGACTGCCAATAAGGGAGATTGAATTGCCCAATAATTTCAATTCTACAAGGTTAGAGAGCCCTGACAATGCAGATATATCCTCAATTTGATTAGATCCCAATTGAACAATCTTCAAATTAGTCAAATTGGTGAGTGGAGTCACGTCTGTAATTGAATTAGAATCCGCATAAAAATTTACAAGCCCAGTCATATACTTCACGACTTCAATATCTTCAATTTGGTTGGCATACATCCAAAAGTTGATCAACTTGGTCAAACCAGCAAGAGCAGAGATACTGCCAACAGAATTGATCCCGATATCCAGAGATTTTAGTGATGTACAACTCCCCAGAGGTGACACATCATTTATATTGTTTGAATGAAGCCCAAGAGAAGTGAGATATGGTTTGTTTGCAATGGCAGAGATGTCTACGATTGAATTGCCATATAGATTAAGATAGACAAGTTGTGACATGTCTGTGAGTGCGTCTATGTTGGATACGTTACTCAAATACATTGTAAAAGAGGTTAAATTGACCATATCCTTGAGTGGAGAGATATCGGGCACATCATTGAGATACAAAGTCAGTACTTCAAGAGATGTGATAGCTGCAAGATCAGTGACGTCAGTAATCCTATTATTTCCTAACTCAAGACGAACCAAATTAGTGAAAGATCCAGCACTAAACGGTGAAAGATCGTCGATTAGATTCGAATAGAGGTATAAATACTCCAGATCGGGCATATTCTGAATTGCATCAATGTCCACAATCGCATTAATTCCAAGACTGAGATTCTTCATGAGAACCATACCATCAAGAGAAGAAATGTTGTCAATATTATTGTAATAAAGGTCTAATTTAATCAAGGAAGTCAGAGAACATAGATTAGAAATGTCATCTAACATATTATTAGCCAAATATAGTTCTGTAAGAGATGTAATATCATCAAAGAAGGCATTTGGGATTGTAGTAATTCCGTTATCACTCAAAGACAAAGTTTTTAAACCCGTCAGTGAGGAAATATCTGATATATCATCACCTAATTCATTAGATGTCATAAGAAGGGTCTCAATGGATGTCTTTGTGGCAAGTGGGGAGACATCATCAATTGAATTGTAACTCATATCAAGGTAGACAAGTGAATCCATATTAGCTAAACCCCCAATATCTGATATATTATTTCCTCTAAGAAACAATGTTTTGATTCCAATTAATCCAATTAAAGAATCAATGTCAGAAATGGCATTATTTTGCAGATACAGAGTCTCCAAGGCAACAAGACTTGTCAAATCAGAAACATCAGTCATCCCCGTTCCAGCTAAATTAAGTAAGATCAAGCCAGTCAGATCATTGAGGAAAGAAAACCCCGTGGAAGAAGTTGAAAGGGGATTGAGCTGTGTGTAGAGGGTCTTCAGAGAACTCCCCAATGAGGAGATTACACTCAAATCGGAGATATTATTATTATGGATATATAAATTTACAAGCTGAGAGAAATTCCCAAAAGATGAAGGAATTGCAGTATAAGAATTTGATCCAATGGACAATCCAGTTAAAAGAGTCATGTTTGTTCCAATTACATTAAGGCATGAAATGTCCGATAAACCATTAGATTCGAGGAGAATGGTTCTCATTTGAAGATAAATGCCACTCAAAGATGTCAGAAGAGCATTACAATCGCCAATTTCTGAATACTGAACGTTCAAAAAATTCAACCTGGTAAAATTACTCAAACTGGCATTTGATGACAGAGAAATGTCTTTAAAAGAAAGAGACGTAAGATTTGAGGGATTAATGTCATCAATCATTGAATTATCAACGGCTATAGTCGTATCATTGGTACCATTAATCGTGAGTTTCTGCAGATTAGTTGCTGAATATAAACCTTCAAACGAATCAATATCACTTGCACTTAATTCGGTCAAGTTAAGCATATCTGACGAATCGATAACAGCACAATCGGATAGCTCAAGCTTAGAGCATATGGCTTGTCGAAGATTTGGATCAGGAATATCCACAGTTGTTGCATTTGTAAGAGAAAAACAAAATAAAAATAGAATTGCCAACACATAGGACAGTTGGCTGCGATAATTAGACAAGGAGAAAAAAAAAAGTACCCTCAAAAAAACGAAAGAAAACAAGTATGAAATTAATTTTAACAAATACGAGCAGAATTTTGAAATCATAAAACCAGTATTAATAATTAATCCTCTCAAATTTGAGAGGTTAATACTATTCAATGACATATAGCGGGGAGCGACAACTATAGTGTATTATAGATTTATATTATTTTATATAAAGAAGATGTTACGATAAAATTGAATGATTAATATAAGATAAACAAAAAACACACACCTGGAATACCGATGAAATGGAAACGAGCGATATATTAAATATTAGGAGGAATAACATACTTGATTGATTTAAAGAATGGCTAAAATAGCTTTCCATTGTGAGAAAACTATAAAAAATATCTTGTAGCTCTCGAAAATAAAGAATCAAGTCTTGATGCGGCCGCCTCAAGATTATATCTTATCCCATATTAATAAAAATATTAATTTATTTCCATGGCTAGTAGCCAAATTGATCAACACAATCCAAGGCAATGATTTTTAGAAGGAAATATTATTCGAAAAATAAAAATAAATCAAAGTGGCCAACAAAAATTACATAAAATCGGCGTAGAATCCAAGGTCATCGTCAGCAGCATCAGCAGAATTATTGGTAGTTTTAGCAGTTGAATGAGAACCAGATGTTCCTGTAAGCTTAACATCTTCTTCCTCTGAGGAACTATCATCGTCAATTGGCCTCAGGAATGCCCGTTTAGGACCTTGTGTCTTCATACCAGCATCACCTTCAGAACTATCATCATCCTCCACAATATGGGCAGAATTAGTATTGCCACCACTCATTATTGTACTTGTTTTGAGAGATGAAGAAGGCGCTGAGCTCTTGGAAGGAGAGGCTTTCTTTGCAGAAGGTTGAGGAGCAGATCCAAAGAAATCAAGGAAATCATCAAAGCCCGTGGAGGAAGGGTTTGAACTCACGTCTTTCCTTGTCGTAACGGGAGCAGAACGAGTCATAGAAGGATGGATTGAAGGAGATATCTTGGGTTGAGCCCTAACAGTTGATGGGCCAGAACCGAACAAGTCATCGAAGAAATCATTACCAATTGGCTGAGATATCTTGGGTTTTTGTGGAGTAATAGTTGATTGGACTGTTGTTTTAGTTGTTATAGCTGGCGTGACAGATGTAGTTATTGTCATATCGTCGAATCCATCATCGTCAAATCCATCATCGTCAAATCCAGTGTGATTTGGAGTTTTAATGGAGGGTGTAACAGCTGTCACATCACCTTCCATGACGATCTGATGTTGTCCATCATCTTGCTGAACTACATCTTGCTGCTCCTCTTCAAGTTCTTCTTGCATATAAGCGAGATAATCATCCTCTTCATCATCCTCTGCAAGAGCATCTGCACCAGTATCAAGAGCATCTGCACCAGCATCAAGAACATTGGTCGTTACATTATTCAGCATGGAGACATTCTTTTCATCAAAAGCACCGCTCGTGGGAGAGATGGCATCATCACCAACAGCAAGGTTATCCAATTCATCCATTGCAGCAAGATAATCTTCCGCATCATCGTCCGGATGGTCTTTAGCAATATGTTCAGCACTAGTCGATACTGTTGAAGGCTGAGAAACAGTGGATGGAACAGAGGAAGTGAAATCATCAAAGGTAGTATCCACAGCAACAGATGGAGTTATTATTGGAGCTTTTGTTGAGGCTGTGGGTTCAGTCAAGGCTGAGAAGTCGAAGAATGAAGGCTTGGAGACCTTCTTGACAGGTGCAGTGCGGACAATAACATCGGAATCCTCAGAGTCATCATCAACAGGTCTCATGGTTGGACGTTGAGCGAATTCACTATCCTCTTCCTCCTCCGAAGATGATTCATTCTCTTGTTGGTGGTGGTGCTGTTGCTGGTGTTCTGAAGTTTCAACCACAGATATATCCTGAATGCTGGCAGGTGTCTGCTGCTCACTGATAACATGAGATTCAGTCTGGAACTCGATCTTTCCTCCATCCTCTTCCTCTTCGTCATCATCCAGATATGCCATAATATCATCCTCGTCATCTTCGCCAGCATCAGTAGACAACACAACCCCACCTTTCCTTATATTGCCTTCGTTGTCATATATATCTAATTCACTCACAGCAATCTCATCTCCAACAATATCTGTTGTAATGATAGTAGGTTGTATAGTAGCTTCTAGTTCTTCTTCCAGCACACCATCCTCAAGGTCGTTTCCTTGGAGACCATCCTCAAGGTCACCACCATTCTCGACGTGATGTTGACTTTCTTGTCCCTTTTTCTCTTCTACTTCTTCCAAATCATCGCTAGCCATCTCAACAGGTGTATGTTTTTGTACTTCCACTGATGGTTCTTCAGCAGGGATGTTATCAAAAGAACTAAAATCAAACATGGAAGACACACTTGGTTTTGGTTTTGAAGCTTCAGTTCTTCCTTTTGCAGTCGCTGTTGTAGTATCTCCTCCTTCTTCTTCTTCTTCTTCTTCTTCTTCTTCAGAGGTATATTCATCACCAAATGTAATCAACTTACCACGTTTTTGCTGACCTTCCTCCTCTTCTTCTTCCTCCTCTTCTTCCTCCTCTTCTTCCTCGTCATCAAATGTGATGAGACGTTGCGTATGAATAACTTTCTTCTCGTCTTCTTCATCATACTCCTCAGAATCATCATCAAGGGGTTTCAAACCACCGGAAGGACGATCTGATCCATCACTCTCAGAGAAACCATCATCATGATCATGATCCTTGGCATCAGAAGTACCAGCACCAGTGGATTGAGATGCGGTTGAAGGTCCAAAGAAATCATCATCCAAGGTCACAATAACGGAAGTTAACATATCAGCTTTGGAGGATCCTTCTTTCTTTTCAATAATAAACGAAGTATCACCACCATTCGGCTGTTCTTGGTCTTGTTGACTATTACTGGCACCAACAGACTTTTGTTTGTCAGAAGTCGATTGTTTGGCAGCAATTTTTTTGTTCTTTTTTTGAGCTTCTTCAAGTTTACGCCGTTTCTCTTCTTCTTTCTTCTTCGCTTCTTCCTCTTTTTTCTGTTTTTCAGCTTCTTTCTTGCGTTTCTTTTCTTCTTCCTTCTTCTTCTTCTCGATCTTCCTTCGTTCCCACCAAGAGAGTTTCTTTTCGGGCACTTTTTCAGATCCTTGATCAGGTACTTTGTCCGGTTTTTTGTCTGGTTTCACAGGGACAGAAATAGAACTTTGAGAAGGTTGGGGTGTTGATTGGAGATCACGGTCAGGGTGTTGGTGTTGTTGTTGTTGGTCCATTCTCTCTTGACTTCTTGATGAAGGCGTAATCATCATTCCAGTTGAATCAATAGGCACTCGATCGTGCTCAGATTCAATCGGAATCGTTGAATCAACAAGAATTATACCAGTCGAGACAGTAGTCCCATCTTGTGGCTGAGGTTCTTCGTTTTGATCCACAGGAATATCCAACATGGCTCCCATTTTCTCATCTATCATATCCTTAGCACCATCTTCAGCACTCTCATGTGTGTGGTCTTCT
>BQXS01011721.1:0-11112 GCA_024181965.1 Aduncisulcus paluster
CTTAGTCCTGTGGGCATGCTGTGCCATGATAGGAGCAGCATGTCGCTTTATAACCCTTCCACTACTATCAACCATGCTTGTATAAACCTCTTCGCCTTCTTTCTCCTCCTCTTTCCTCGAACGACGTTTACCACTTGCCAAGGCCAAGGAATCATCATCCTCATCACTCTCTTCCTCATCCTTCTCCCTACGATCCTCTTCCTCCTCATCAACGTCAGCATCCTTGTTATCTTGAGCCTCGTCCAGCTCCTCCTGCCGCCTGGCATCCTCCAGCGCCTTATCTTCGGCAAGAACATCCTCAATAGCATCCTCTTCGGCCATTGTCTCCACAACACTCATTCCCATGTTGGTCTGCTCACTCATATCAATGGAAAGCTTATTATCCTGATCGGCTTCATCGAATGCAGATCCATACCCAACAATGTCAAATTTATCCTGAACAGTGAAATCATCCTTCGTTTTTATGGTCTCTGCATCAACAAATTCATCATTAGCCCCTTCAGTATCACGAACACGACGTGAAAGAGAAGCCTGACGAAAAGCAGAGGACATAGTTTTGAAATGCCGTAAATCATCATCTTTAAGGCCGGATATTATAGAAGACCGCTGTTCTTCATCAGTGTCGGCAAGATATTTCAGAAAATCAAGGACAGCTGGAACATCCCTAATATCAATTCCAGCCCGACCATACATTTCTGGAGAAAATTCATACCCAACTTCAGCCTCCATTTCTTCACGTGCAGCTTTAAGTTCCTCTGTGTCTTCGGCAATTTGTAGGAAATTACTCGATTGAGACCCAACCACCACCTTTGAAATGAATTCGGACGAAACGTCACGAACTCCAAAAGTAACACCAGTTTCCCTTTCTTCTTCATCTTTATCATAATTTTTACGGCTAGATGTGGCCTGTCTTGCTTTCATTTCCGCAAGAACACGCCTTTTCTCAATATCATCTTCCTCTTTCATTTTCTTCTCTCTTGCTCTTCGAATTTGTTGAAACGAAGCTAACTCTTCTGTTTGTGGATCACCATCTCTCAATTCTCGAAGAAGTTTTTCATTTCGAATCAGCTTCTTAAGCTCTTGAAAATCTTTATAATATTCCGCGTAGGAATAGCGGGCGCCTCGTTTGACCCTTACTTTATCAACTTTATATGCCAAATTAATTGGACTAGCTTTGAAACACTTTGCTTCAGCATCAAAAGCCATAATAAACACTGATTTTCCACTATTATCTTTCCTCCCTTCAAATATTTGTGCTTCTTCCTTATTATTTGTGATCAATGTCATTCTATGAGCATAACCAATACCATGGTCCTCCTCGTAACTCTCTCCAGGAAGTGGAGCAAAACCACAAAAAGTTTGTAAAGATCTCCCCAAGGCTTCGTCAAACGCATCATCAACAGTCAACAACGAATATACTTCTTCAGATGAAGAAAAAATAATTGGATATTCCTCTTCCATCTTCGATTGGGTGACAAACTACCTAACTTATTTTTTCCTGCAATAGGGATTAGCCTCAAGTGTTATTATTTATATCATGTTCTTGTTTTAGTATTACATGATATTATACCGTATTTTTATCCTCATTAAATAATTGGAAGCATGATTTCCCCTTTTCACCTTCGTTGAAGATGTTTTTTCGCAAAACTAGTGATATCATCCAAATAATACCACATTTAGATTTACTAATGGATATAAATATCTTCAAATGACTTTTGTTTAAAGACTGTTGTTTTGTCATCCCCAAATCTCATCAAATTATCAAAATAGTTGATATTAATATTTATTTTTCTTTAATTATTGGCATTTTATTTATATTCAATCATTTTTCAAAGTTATTTCATTGAGTAGTCAATGCGCTGGGGAAATCTCCGATTGTTCCCCGTTTGTGGAATTTCTTCCGACAATGGTTCCTTTAATGGCTTCTATCAGTGGAATAAGAGGGATAGTTAACCATTCCCTCACCCCAATGGTTGTGTCTCAGTGGATTGTTGCTTTTTGTCGTTATATTCAATCCTTGTATCCTTCGATAGGTTCGATTATCATTGGACGTGATTCACGACCTTCAGGTTCTTCTATTGTTGAATTAGTCCGATCAATCATTGAAGCAGAGGGCCTTGATGTGATAGATGTCGGAGTTGTTCCAACTCCTACTGTTCAAGTTTGTGTCCTAGAAATGAATAGATTGGGTTCTTTCCCACTCTATGATGAAGCATATCAGCCTTATTCGGAAAAATCTTTCTCAATTAATCCAAAATCTGTTGTATGTTGTGGTATTATTATCACCGCTTCACATAATCCATTAGGGTGGAATGGCATTAAAATGGTGGATGCATCAAGCTTATTTATTCATAAAAAAATGTTTGATGCGATTCATTCACTTAAAAATTCCATCTTTGCTTTCCAAAACCCTAGATCCTTCGGTATTCTTCCGTCTTCAGAAATCAGTGAAACCGACCTAATATCAGTGAAAGACCTTGATGAAGCCGCGAGTGTTGTGAGTACTACTGTTACTCTCAGTGATGTTGATGAAGATAGTGTTTCATTCAGTCCTCTGACATCCCATCCCCAATTCAAATTCCGACTCCCCAATCGGTTTGATCTCCATGAGCATGAATCTAAACTTGTTGATGATGTCAAAAAACCAACTCTTTCGGAAGTAGATGAAACAGAAGCAGAAATTGAAAGACGTGATGAGAAGGATATAACAAAATTAATAATTCAAACAGAACATGAAAGCAAACCTAGAGTATCCGAATCATCTTTCCGAATGGTCTCAAAAAGTTCATTTATATCCATGTCAGTAAGTGAGAAATCTCTTATATATACATTTAAGACAGCATCCGCCATTCGAATTCACACCGAACGTATCCTTGATGCTCCTGTTGTGAAAAATGCCCTTTCAGTGATTCGTAATGCCAATTTACGTGTTGCTCTTGACTGTGGAAATGGTGCTGGGGCGGTATTACATAGGGTTTTGCTCCCTGCCATGCGTGTTGTCCCTGCCCTCCTTGTCTTCTTTGAACCTCACGGTATTTTTGAGCGAGCTCCTGAGCCAATCCCACGTCATTTAGATCAATTACGTGCCAGTATGTTTGATACTCCCAACCTTGATTTTGGTTATGCCCTTGATCCAGATGCTGATCGATTTGTGATAGTTGATGAAGAAGGGACTTGTGTCAGTGAAGATAATACATTGGCCATATGTGCTGATTATGTGTTAAATGTGTATCCAGAGTTCCATAAGAAACATCTTCAGAAGAAAACAGGACACAAAATTGCCGGAAAAGAATCTCACTCTTCTAGCTCTTTTTCCTCAAGTCTTTCTCAGCATGTTGTCAAGAACATGTCAACATCAAGCCGTATCGATTCCATCTGTCCATCATCAGCAACAATGCACACAACACATGTTGGCGAGATCTATGTTGCTGACCAGATGAGAAAACTTATGGGTGATGCAGTATGCGGAGATTTCCCAATCATTGGCGGCGAAGGGAATGGAGGAGTATTATTACCCCAAGTCCATCTCGGAAGAGATAGTGGAGTTGCATTTGCTCTTGTGGCAGCTTGGTTTTCAATTCTAAGAATGAACAACCATAAACTCAAGTTCTCTGAGGCATTAAATGAGCGAATTCCACAACTTGTCATGATTAAACATAAAATCGAACTCTCTCCAACCCTGTCTGATATTTCATTTGAGAAAGTTGCAGCAGCTGGAATTGGCAGAATCTGTTCTATGCCAACTTCTTCTCTCGAAACAAAGAGAATTGATGGAATTCGAATTGATTGTTCATCTGGATGGGTTCATGTGAGATGTTCAAATACCGAGCCTGTTGTTCGAATTATCGCTGAAGCAGAGAAAGCTGCCCTTGCCTCCGAAATATGCGAAGGCGCTACTCTCGCCCTATCGATGGCAACAAAATAAATAAAAGTTCAGAATATATCATTTTGTAGTATTATAACTTGTTTTCTATGACATTGCATAAAATATCCTCTTCCTTCATCTTAGAGAAATACTTTCGAGGTTTTCCCTTGTTATAATTAATTCATGAAAAAGTCACCGCTTGAAATTCTTCCTACTCAAGGTTTTATATTTACTGAACTCACAAAACACCCAGAAATTATTGCCAAACCCCAGGTAGTTCCCATACCTTCTGAAACCCTCAAATCTTTAGAAGAACGAGAAAATGAAGCCATTCAATTGGGTTTGCTTGAAGGAAAATAATTATCAAACTATTTCTATTTATTAGATTCCGAATTTCTATCAAGTATCTCTCAATATTTCATTTTATATATTATAGTATCTCTATTCTCGGAAAATACATTTTCTAATCTTAAACACACCATTTGACTTCTCTTTATCGCATGATACCTCAGATAATATACTATGTTATATCTCATTTGAATATGATATTATGTTGACACGTTATTTGCAAGTGATAACGCTTCTCATCTACTTGTCAATAAATTCACAGTAAATAACATATGATAGTACTCATATTGGAAATTTACTACAAAAAACTCGGCATAATTTGAAAATGTTATTTCTCTACTTAGCTTCATCTCTTTCGGCCAATTTGGCCTTCAATTCATCATTTTCTTTCTGTAAACGAGCTATTTCTGCCTGCAATTGGGAAACGGTATCTCTCTCACCAGTAGACATTTGTTGTTTTAAATATCTGAAGTATTGTAAAATAAATAAAATAAAATAAACAAAAAAAATATATATTAAATAGAATTGATAAATAAATTATTGAATGAAATCAAAAGAACTAAACGAATTTATCAAGAACGTCTGAAACATACTCCAATGGGTTTGAAGGCTTGTTTCTCTCTTCATAGAGGGCAACAAACGATTTTGTAAGTTGATCAATAATCCCGTACCTTTCCAAATACCTTCTGAAGGCATCTTTACGTTGTTCTGGACTCTAAAAACAGAAAATCGAAGGAGAGGAGAATATTAGTTAAAATATTACAAATTTAATAAATGCGAAAGAAAAATAAGAAAACATACCATTGAATAGGAGGACATTTTTATGTGTATGAATAGGAGCTGTCAAAATAACGACTTTCGAATTGACTTGGACGGTGTTTTACCGGCTCAAAACTGTAAAAGAAAAAGTAGAGATGAAACACAATCATCGAGATTTGTGAGGGTGTGGGTAAAATAGCATAATACTAATGAGTTTTGACGATTTTGAGTTAGAGAAAAATATAAAAAAGGCTTTGAAGAAACGCTCTTTCAAGCAACCCACCGCTGTACAAAAAGCTCTCATTCCAAAAGTTCTAGTTGGAAAGGATGCGCTCGTAACAAGTCCCACGGGAACAGGAAAAACTATAGCATATACTGTACCCCTGTTGAATAATGTTTTTATTGAAAAAGAGAGAGAATCCTTCGAATCAACAATTGAGCCCAAACCTTATGCATTAATTTGTGTTCCAACTTCAGATTTAACACTGCAAGTAGCCGATGTTATTTCTAATATCGCTATGTTCACCCATGTGATGATAGCTGGTCTTACAACTTTAAAGAAAGCCGAAATCAGAGGTTTCGTTCAAAATGTTGATATTATCGTTTGTACTCCTGCTCACGTGAGAAAAGTTCTCGAAATATTCCCCTCGTTTTTGTCAAATATTCGTACAGTAATTCTCGATGAAGCCGATATGTTGGTTGCCTACCAATATGGGGCTGATTTAAAGGAAGTATTATCGAGAATTCCTTCCAAATCTCAAAGAATTCTTGTTTCTGCCACGTTGCCATCCGCTGTTCAAGATATTGCCAAACTTGCTCTCCGGGAACCTGAAGTCGTTGATATGAAGGATTTGAGCACCGCAGCTTCCAAGGACTCTTTTCCCACTCATCTTGTGATTCGTATCCCTGAAAAAGAGAAGATGTATGTTCTTTTTGCCCTCATCAAACTTGGACTCATTCAAGGTCGTTGTCTTGTTTTTGTGAACAAGTCCCAGCGAGCTTATGCTCTTCGCCTCATGCTCTCGATGTTTGGTGTTGATTGTGCGTGTCTCACCGGTGACGTTCCCGTTGAGTCTCGTAAGCGTGCTGTTGAGCAATTCAATCGTGGTGTGATCCAAACCTTATTTGTTGCTGATCCTGGAGAAGCCATTGATGTTAAAGTTCCTTTACTTGAGAAGGAAGAAGAAGGTGAAGAAGATGACAAAGTAGCTGCGAAGGAAACTGATACCCTTGAGGGCGACTCATCTCGTAAGAGTTCTGCTGATGATTTCTCCGGATCGAGAGGAATCGATTATAAGTTCGTGAGTTGTGTGATTAATTACGATATTCCCCTCAATCCCAGATCTCTGATCCATCGTTCAGGCAGGACAAAAAGGGGACATGCCAAGAAGGGAACTGTGCTGACTCTTTGTGCGGACAACGAGGGAGAGTTCGATGGAACCATGATTCAGAAGGGATGTGCCCTGAGCTTCCCCACTGAGGAGGCTGAACAACAACGTAGTGTGGTTGCAGCTGCTGCCCGTGAGATGGCCGCCCTCACTGGTCAGCTGGAGGATGTCGTGTTCAAACATTTTGCTTTTGATATGAGTGTAGTTGACCCATTTAAATACCGCATCAACAGTGCCATATCAAGTGTTACTCACCGTCTGGTTGAGCGAGTTAGAGCTTCAGAAATCCGGAAAGAGTTGCTCAGATCGAAAGATTTGTGTGAGAAGCTCCATTTGAATTTCAATGATCTTAAATTACTCCACACGGTCAGTCTTAAAGAAATGGGAAAGAGCGATACGTTGAGCTCATTCCCTTCATATTTAAAACCCACAAAAGCCACTATCGAGGACAAAATACGAATGCGGGAAGAGATGAAATTAAGCTGTTTAGCGGGAAGTATGACACATAAGCAACGTGCCAAGGCTAAAAAACAACAGCAAAAAAGAGAAAAAAGGGCCAAGAAAACAGAAAAGAAATTGGGCCATGGCTTGAAAAGTAAGACCAAAGAAAAGAGAAAGAAGATCATGAAAGGAGGTTTAAAACGCCGAAAATAAGTTATTTTATGCAATTTAATAAATATTCATTATTTTTCCCTTCTCTATTATCGATTCTATGCCGGCAAGAAAAAAAGCAATCCAATTTAGCCCGATTATTTCAAAGGGAATAATTTTCTTCTTCTTCATGCAACTCAAAACACAAATAAAATAAACCTTTTCTCCATTAATAAATGTACTTCAAGCTCCTAAAATAATAGAGCCTTGTTTTCTCTGAAAGCAATTTAGATCACATGAAGAAGCCTCTAAGCAAGGTAATAATGGTTGGAACATCACAAGTATGTTATAACATTGCATTTTAAGTTCTTTCTTTCCGAATCACCATCGAATTTATTTTTGACATCATTATGAATAATATTTTGACTATTAGGTTGGTAAAACATCTATATGTCTAAGATTAAAAACAAATACCTTCATCGATTCCGCCTTTTCTACACTTGGTACCGATTTCATGTTATCCAAACTAAAATCACCTGATGGAAGAGTTATTCAAGCAAGAATATTCGATACTTCAGGTCAAGAAAGATTTTCAAGGCTTGTGTCTGGATTTTTTCATGGCTCTGACCTTGCTATCTTTGTTGTCAGCTTTGATGAAATCGAGTCCCTGTCTGAGCTTGAATCCAAAGTTGATGAGGTTGATGAGCATTGTGATCCTCCTCCTCTCAAATTTCTTGTTCTAAACAAAATCGATTTGCCCGGTGCCCTTGATGGATCGTGGCCCTTGAAACGAGAGGACGTTGAGGCAGCCAGTGAAGAACTTGGTTTTGATAGAATCTACCTCACATCAGCTAAAACAGGTGAAGGAATTTCTGAGCTTTTTGAGGATGTTGCTAAAGAACTTCTAGGTCTTGTCAGAATGGATGATGGAGAAGATTCAGAACCTCACGAAACAACAAAATTAGTCGATCATGATGATTATGATGATGAAGATATGGGCAAAGGATGTTGTTGCAAATAATTATTTTTGACAATATGAATGTAGTTTTTTTAATTTCTTCAATTTCTACCGACTCGATCAAAGATCGGACCTCTCAAAAATTAAATATCAACATAACATCATGCCTGTTATGTGAATTAGTTTATTTTTACGTATACATAGGCTTGAGTCAACATATTTTGAATATTAGTGAAAAATCCTGCTCAGAATAATTTTCAAGAGTTGGTTCCACATTTTCCATAATTTCATTATATTTTTTGTTGTTTTCTATGCATTTATCTTCTCTTCAATTTGCAGATTTCTGATATTGTTTTTTGACTCCATCGTCTCTCTCGCTTCTCGCTCATCCATCTTACAATGGTCATCTTTTATTATTATTGATTATTATTTCATATTTATTGTGTGTTTCTGTTCAGAATAAATTTCCATGATCATGTTCACCAAAAAATGAATTGATTTTGAACAAAAACAATAAAAATCTTTACATAAACCTGATTTTCCCCTTGTTATATTTTCTGAAGATAATGCATTACATATTTTTTTAAAAACGTCGAATTTGTTGTGTCTTAACATTTGTATGTATTATTTTCTTTTTGAATTTTGTATTGTAGTTTAAGTATAGTTAAATTTACGGAACTATTTTTAATTTTATTATTGAATTATTGCCCAGAAATATTTCCATTGATAAAATGGAATCCGACAAAGATATAGACGTTACTCAAAATGAAGAAGAAGATAATTGGTTAGATACAAGTGATGGCGAACGAGGTTTTGTTCAGACTCCCGTTCTTGTCTTTGGAACTAAAACAGATCCGTCTCCAAAACCCGATAATTTAATTCAGGATTCGTCAATTCTTGGAAGTACCTTGATAACTCAACCGAGTGATATTGAACATACGGCTTCCATTTCCAAAACAGATATCTCCCATATTTCCGATAAAATCACAGAACTCAGCCAACCGAAAGAATTTACAACTAGTGACAATACAAACGAAGATATTTCATATCAAGACGGTGAAAATGAAGAAGTCTACGACTATGAATATGAAGAAGAAGACGTGATGAATGATCAAGCACTACCTCCTTCTAATCCAGCAGTTATTGGTGAAAATATTGACATAAAACCAGAAGATATTGAAGAATCATACGAAGAAGAAGAATATGAAGAGGAATATGAGGCGGAAGTTGATAAATTTGACCCAAAGCGTTTTTTAACAAGTTTTTCTTTTCCGAAGGCATTACCCTTGCCTCCTTTAATTAAATTAACAGAAAAATTAAATTCAATTTCAAATAGCTGTGAATCGGATCTCTCGAAATCAATTTCTGATGCTGCTATGGAAAAAGCTGTCAACAAAGAGAAAGACTATGCCGTTCTCGTTGAAGAAATGCTTGAAAAGGGTTATCCCGAGGGTTTTGTCTCGGTTATGCGTCAAGAGATGAAACGTTTACAGTATACAGCGAAGAAACAAGAAACGATGTCTCAGATTTTTTCTACCGAAGCCACCGCCGCTCCTTCGACCGCTCTCACCCGTGCACATGTCGATGTGATGTTCCGCCTTATAACTCTGAGTTCAGACTCTATGAAATCGCACCTGAGATCTCCATCTGGGGTCCAAAAGCATGCGAAGTCCATTGAAGCTGCTTTGACCCATTTGATCGACATTTTTGAAAGGAATCTTGTTCCAAATATGTTCTCATTACTTTCTCAATATGAGATTATGGGTAGAATCTGTGCCCAGAAAATGAATGAGTATGAGAAGGAAGCAAAACAAGCCAAAGATGAGAGAGATAAAGCAACTCGAGATTATGATGCCCTGAAGACACACACGTCTCTTCTCGAGGAGCTTGTTGCCTCGTATGGTCCTCACAAGTTCGTGAAGAAACTCTCATATGGTTTTACTGAGGAAACGTCTGGCCAACAACCTTCCAAGTATTTGCAACAGATGGCTCTTGCTACAGCAGATGCAAAGGCTGAGGAGATCCACAGCATTAGAACCGCGATGACGACTATGGCGAAATCTACGAAGAAAGCAAGAAGGAAATCTTTTGAACAACCTACGCTGGCTTCCTCATTGCATATAAATCCAAATGTCCCACGTCTGGCATCTCCTGGTAGTGTCCATTCGATTTATGTCAAGAAAGTGTCAAAGCGACCACACTCCTCAATGTCAAAGGTAACAGGAATGCCGACAACAAGTGATCAGGCTCATACTGATGAGTATGAAGACATGCCCGATGGAAGTCGAAGAGAGAAAAGTAACACCCCGGGCCCATTCTCAAGATCCGGATATACTGCAGTCATGAGTATGTCAGATCTTGATGGAACCAAGCCAAGACATCAGACTAGAGCTCAACAACAGTCCACTGCTGGACCAAAGAAGAAAGGACAAGATACGATTTCCAAACGTCGTAAATCGCGAAACATGAAAGAAAAAGCCATCGTTCGTGAAGTTCAACGAAGGTTTTCAGGTGTGAGATCCACTCCGTTCCCCTTTTCAGAGAGACCTGTTATTCCCGGAGATAAATCAACTGATCAACGTTCGATATCCATTGGAACTTCCTTCAAAATTACTGGCCATGGCCCCGCACCTACATTTCCAACCCACACTCCAACCCTTCCTTCCCTGTGTGCTTCTATCAAGAATATTATGAATGGTTTATCTGTTATTTTGTTCCCTTCTTCTCCTTCGTTCTCTAGCCCTTCAAAGTTGGGCGGTGTGTCCAAGGCTCCATCCTCGAGCTCTGCCTCCCCTCGTGTGATTGGAGTCGTTGAGTATCTATATCGGCAAAACTCCCATAAGTATGGATTTGGGAAGCTTGTACGTGAGCAAGTCACCAATACTATTGGATACTGTCGTTCATATAGTGATGTAAATGCCATATGTTCTTGTTTCTACCACTGTGCATGTGGACGTGCCAGTATCAGTATTTGGAAGGATATTTTGCGTGTCCGTAAGAAATGTATTGATGCCATTGCTGCTGCCCAATGTAGTTATGATCGCATGCTTGGGTTCTCTGAGAGTGTTCATAGTGTCAAGAAAATGCAGGAACACAATGATGTTCTTATCCAGACCATTGTCGTCGCTGCTGCCCGTGTTCTATTCCCCGACGACTACACCATCAATGGAGATCAACCAGCGATCCCACAAACAGCTGTTAAC
>BQXS01011736.1:0-11781 GCA_024181965.1 Aduncisulcus paluster
CCTCTTCTTCCTCTTTTCCTTCCTCTTTTCCTTCCTCCTTTGTTTCTCCTTGAAGAGGAGAGAAGACAACAAGGTTACAAAACGCACGAGTTCGCTCACCCACATCAACATGAATCCGAGCTGAGTATCTTGACGGTATATGAGTTTGACCATCTTCGGACAAACTTCCAGCCTTATCAACTCCCTTTCTATCACTTTTCTTTCCCTTATCTTTCTTGGCGTCACCTCCCTTTCCTTTCTTTCCCTTGTCTCGAGCAATGGAAGCGGATCCTTCAGAGGAAGCCATTCCACCCAAAGATAGACACACTTTCTTCTCACTATCTTGAGAAACTTTATCTTTATCGAGTTCACACTTTCCGCAAGGACACCCGCATATCGTTGAACTTTGTTCGAATTTAGGCTCAAAAAACACAACACTATCGAACAGTGTATTAACCTCATCGTAGAGGACAAATACATAATGTTCAAGCTGATCTACAACATTTTCGAGGAGAGACTCATCAGTATCAACGAAACTGAGTCTGCGATCTTCCCCTTCTGCTTCGCTTATTTCTCCACCTGTAATTCCATCGGGATGGAGAGAAAGCATATCAGCAGTGCCAGTGATAGAGGCCTGTCGAACTTTTCTAATATGTTCTTTCTCAATTTTGGTTCTTTTTTTATCCCGACGTAATTTTTGGACTTGAAGAGCCTTTCGAAGAGAGAATAAGGATTCCCCACAGAGCAAAGCGTCCTCAAGTTCAGGATTCCAACGATGTCCATTCATTCTGAAGTGTTTACCCTTTTCTTCCTTACCTCTTGATCTTTCGTGAACCATCATTTCTTGATGAATGGAAGAAATTGATTCGATAGTAATTGATTCGCTCTCTTCCTCTTCCTCTTCCTCTTCTTCTTCAAGATCTTGTTCTTTAATGCTTTGCAAATCAGAGAAAGATTTATCGGCAAAAGACTTCTGAAAAGCTCCTTTCCACACCGAGAGACCTCCCCTATACAATTCAGTGCAAATAGATGGACAAGCACACACGTATCCCTTGTGACCTGTGGCAGTCTCAAACACCCCGGTGATCACATATAAACAATCGGACACAATGCCATGTTCAGTAATATCGAGTGAGAGTGGCTTATCAGAAGGAACGGCAGAGGATTGGCCGCTTTTCTTGATCAACACAATCGGAGGTCCAGAGATAGTCTTGATTTTGGAGTGAATTGCAGAGAGAGGATGGGTAATGTCCGCGGCAATTCGATCAGAGACTCGCGAGAAAGTGTGTGGGGTATGGTTTGGTTGTTCATGAGGAAAGAGACTAGAAAGGAAACTAATTGAGGACAAAGAACAGAGGGAATGTCCAGAATGGGCACGAATTAGAGCTTTCTGAAGTAATTGACCGAAATAAGCCTCTTGACGCTGAGATTGATTGGTAAAGGTAGTAATAAATGGTTTTGGCAAAGATAATGATGATAAAGCCATCTCCTCATCTGATTTTATATCATGTTGTTTCTCATTATCATCGCTGCTAAAAGAAAAATCTTGACTCTCTTCGTCGGCAACTAAATCTTTAAATAAAGAATCAATAACATAATCAGCACAATAGCAAGGCACTGTATAGTTCTTCATTGGGGTTCGAATCAAAACATTATAAATTCCGGAAGATGAATCGATGAAACCATCAGGTCCAGGAGAAGATGCCGCAGAAAAATGAGTATCAAGCTTTGATATTGGAAGAATATGATCACTTTCACTATTAATTGTTGTAATAAGACATGAAATAACACTAGACATAATAATATTCTCTCTTTCAGCAAACTTTACCAAGGAGTCAGAAGAATCATATATTTGAAGATGTTCAATGTGCGAAGGAGTCAATGTATAATCAACCTTACTCTTTTGTGACACAGAATGACCAACAATGGAGGCACTTGAAAGAGGAGCAAGAGAGGGGACAAGGGGGAACACAGTAAAATCAGAGGGAGGCATATCACATTTATATTTAGCAATAATACTCTTGCTATTTCGAAATAATGTCGAATTAAGTTGTTCCTGTGTTGTTTGATGGACTTCTAGAACATTACTTGTGTCATCTGTTGTAGTTGGAGCAGTTTTCGCACCTTTACCCTTTCCTTTTGCAGCCTTTGACTTCACTTCAATAGATGGCGAAGGCAAAATCTCGATAGATTCACATCCAATAGGTGTGAAAGAAGGTGTTTCACAAGAAGATTCAAAAGTAGAATATTCAAAAAAACTATATGTATTTTCATCCTTTACAACTCCTTTAGAAGAGTTTTTCTTCTTGTCTTTTGTGTTAGATTTTGCCATTATGCAGAAAATGCATACTTTATTCTATGTCTAAAAATAATCATAATTGGAACAGTATTATTTGTTTAATTAACGTTTAAGTACTTGTTATTAGTAAAAATACTCATAAAATTGCTCTTCATTTTGTAATTTATGAGTTGCGGTTTCCAACAAAAATGAGATCGATTTATTTCCAACCAGCTGTAACCAAATTCGCAAGATTATTTTCATGTGAATCAGGAAAATTCCATTTAATTGCTAAATTAAATGTATTTTCAATCCCAAATAATCCAAATTTACAAAATCCCACTCCGACTGAGCAGTCCAGTGACTACTCATATAACATTGTGTTTTCAAATTAGATAACAAAAATACTCAAACATTTAATAAAGATAATGGACCCCTTTTTTGTGTTCCAATCACAACTATCGAGTTTCGATCTATTTTTATCACGTAAAAGTTTGCAATTTTTTCTGTTTTCGACACAAATGACTGACTTACCTGATCCCAATCTTCTTCGTGAAATCATCGAGGATCAGAAATTCGATGAACTTGAAGGAAAACTTCGTGGAATCGATGGCGTTGTAAAAATGTTTCAAAGTCGTTCCAGAGAGCAACTCCTTGAGCAATATGGAAATAATAGGCTCCCAGACCCCCCAAGAAAGACCTTTTTCCAGCTTATTCTTGAAGCTCTCAACGATCTTACAATGATTATCCTCTCAATCTCTGCAGTTGTCTCTCTGATCTTGGCATTTGTTCCTATCGGAGGTGAAGACCATTCTGATGAACCTAACACTGAATGGATCGAAGGTGCTGCTATTCTTGCTGCCATTGTTATTGTTGTACTTGTTACAGCTGTTAATGATTATTCTAAAGAGAAAAAATTCCGTGAATTAGAAAAAGCAAAAGATGATCAAGATGTCAATGTTTTTAGAGATGGCTCTGAGCGTACTTTGAATATTAATGATCTTACTGTTGGAGATATTGTTATTATTGGTACCGGAGACAAGATTCCTGCCGATGGTCTTTTCCTTGAGGGAACCAACATTAAATGTGATGAAAGTGCTGCCACCGGAGAAACGGATCTTCTTCCAAAGGATCGTTCCAAACCCTTTATGCGTTCTGGATGTGTTGTTAACGATGGAAATGGAAAGATGATCTGTATAGCTGTCGGTCCTCACTCTACCTGGGGAAAGACTGTTCTGGATCTCCAGGTTGAGCCTGAAGACACTCCTCTCCAAGTTAAGCTCGACGACATTGCTAAACTCATTGGATACATTGGAATTGTCTTTGCTGCCATTACTTTCATTGCTCTTTTGCTCAAATGGTTCGTCAGAACTGAATGGCATCCATCTGGTTCCGATTACGTTGAAATTGTACAATTCTTTATCCTCGCTGTTACCATCATCGTTGTTGCCGTGCCTGAGGGTCTTCCTCTTGCCGTTACTATCTCCCTTGCCTACTCCGTGAAGAAAATGATGCACGATAAGAACCTTGTCAGAACCCTTGCTGCCTGTGAAACTATGGGAGGTGCTACTTCTATTTGTACCGACAAGACTGGAACTTTGACTGAGAACAGAATGACTGTCTGTGAAGTTGTGTATGGATCTAGCCATTTCACAGAAAACATCCCTGACTCCGAGTCTTCCGAGGTTAACGCCAGTGTAATTGATCACATGATTGCTTCTGCTTCTGTTAACAGTACCGCCTTTATTGAAATTGGTGAAGACGGATCACAAAAAGCCTGTGGAAACCGTACCGAAGGAGCCATTTTGCAAATGATCGGCCAGAAATTTAAGGCTGACTATGCCAAGGTTCGTGCTGCTGGAAAGGTTGTTGGGCTTGAAACTTTCTCCTCCGAGAGGAAGAGGATGAGCACCATCGTTGACCTTTCTGAGAGTACTTTTGTTGAGGCCATGTCCTCTGCCACTCAGCAAGTTACTTCTCAGGGTGTGAATGCTCGTCTCTACACTAAAGGAGCTTCTGAGGTCATTTACGCCCTCTGTACCCACTTCCTCGAGGTCGACGGTACCATCAAGCCTATTGACGACACTCACCGTGATATGATCAAGCGTAGCATCCACTCTATGGCCACCAATTCTCTCCGTACCCTCTGTCTTGCCTACAAGGATCTTGCCACTCCCGTCTCTCCCTCTGAACAATCTGAGTGGGATGAGGTTGTGAGTGGGCTTGTTTGCATTGGTATTGTCGGAATTAAGGACCCAGTACGTCAACAAGTTCCCCACGCCGTTAAGCAATGCCAAGACGCTGGTATCACCGTTCGTATGGTTACTGGAGACAACAAGACCACTGCCACTGCTATTGCTAAGGATTGCAACATATGGAGACAGGGCGGTATTGTCCTCGAGGGACCTGAATGGCGTGCTATGTCTGATGAGCAGGTTGATGCTGTTTTGGATGACATTGTTGTCATTGCCAGATCTTCTCCCCAAGACAAGCTCCGTCTTGTCAAGCGTCTTCGTTACCACGGAGAAGTTGTTGCCGCCTCTGGAGATGGAAGCAACGATGCTCCTATCTTGAAGCAATCTGATGTTGGTTTTGCCATGAATATCGCTGGAACTGACGTTGCCAAGCAGGCTGCTGATATCATTTTGATGGACGATAACTTCAATTCCATGGTTAGAGCTGTCGTCTGGGGTCGTACTGTGTATGACAACATTCGTAAGTTTATCCAATTCCAACTCTCTGTCAACGTTGTTGCCCTTGTTGTTGCCTTTGTTGGTGCCTGCATCACTGGTGAGTCCAGTCTCACTGCCATCCAACTTCTCTGGCTCAATTTGATCATGGATACCTTTGCTGCCCTTGCTCTTGCCACCGAAGCCCCCAAAGATGAGGTTCTTAAGCGTAAGCCTTATGGTCGTTACACCTCTCTTATCTCTCCACTCATGTGGAGGAACGTCCTTGGACAGAGTGTCCTCCAGATCATTACGATATTCATCCTTCAATTCAGCTCTAAGGTTGCTGACTACTGTGACAACAAAGCTGACTTGGTCAAATATCCTATTGGTGAGGGTGAAATGACTTGTTACCATCGTGCCCTCATTTTTAATACTTTTGTTTTCTTCCAGTTGTTCAACGAATTCAATGCTCGTCTCGTCAACAAGGGAGAGCATAATATCTTCAGAGATATTCAACATTGTCCGATGTTCTTGATTATTCTTGCTGCCTCCATTGTCATTCAAATTATCCTCATCGAGTTCACTGGTCTCGTTTTCAGTGTTGAGCCCCTTCAGTTTGTTGATTGGGCCATTTGTCTTGGTTTAGCTCTCATTTCTCTTCCTCTCGGTGTCATTCTCAGGTTTATTCCCATGCCCGACAGGATTGCCTGCATCGAAGAAAAGAAGAAGCTTGCTGAGCAGAAAGAGAAAGATGCTAGTGCTGAAGAAGGAGAAGAGGGCCTTTTGGATGAAGAAATGAAAGAAGTTAGGAAACCTGTTCCTGAACAATAATAGTCAACGGTGCATCAATAAAATATCAATGAGTTCCCTTCTTTCTTTGATCATCAAAAATGAGTCATCTTTGACTTCTGGGATTGTTCCATGACTAAATTCAAGTTACCAAATAACAATAACAGATAACTATTCTTAATGAGCAGAGAGAAATTGCTTATATTGAGACACCAAGTTCAATGGATTTAATCACCATATATACATAAACTGAAGTTCTTAAATGAAAATAAACAAAAGAAATGTGCAGGATCATTCGACACTTTATCTAGATGTAAATCAATCAGAAAAGCTTCCTTGCCCGGCATATGATATTGTTTCCATTAAAAAAGTGGCGCCTTCCAAGATGTTAAATAAAATCAAGGAAAGTGTGACAATTAGAAACGTGCTTTTGATTCGATATCGAAGAAAAGTAAATGATTTTTGGAATTGGGCACGTTCCACAAATAGATTTGGAATTTCTCAGACAATCTATGAGAATAATACTTCAAAAATAAATAGAATATTTATGAACGTTTATTTTATGTTCTAAACTTTTTATTTAAATGTTATAAGAATTTCATTCTGAAAGTTACTTTCTATAGGCTTAATTACTTATCATTCAATAAAATCAATGGTCAATTTCATTAAAATGTTTAAAATTTATTTCAAATATTTATTTAATGTATTTATATTATCAAGATATTACAGTTCTATATTTATCGATGTGAGAAGATACTGCAGGTGGCAATCGCAGTTTCTTCCTTTGGGATTATATAGCATGAAGGGTATTAGCAAGAGCAGTATTCCTTACGTTAGAGCTGTTCCTTCTTGGCAAAAGAAGACCCCAGAGGAGGTTACTAAAGTCATCTGTGAACTCGCCAGGAAAGGTGTCTCTCCTTCTCGTATTGGTTTGATCCTCCGTGACCGTTATGGTGTTGGACAAGTTCGTTTCCTTACTGGAAGCAAGATTATCAGAATTTTGAAGGCTAACGGTCTCGCTCCTAAATATCCTGAAGACCTCACTTGCCTTATCCGTAAAGCTGTTTCTATCCGTAAACATCTTTCTGTTAACACTAGAGACAAGGATGCTAAGTTCCGTCTTATCCTTATCGAGTCTAGAATCCACCGTTTGGCTAGATACTACCGTCGTACTCGTCAGGTTGAGGCTACTTTCGGATACAAGAGTGCTACTGCCTCCACTCTCATTGCTTAAGCAGTAAATACGTGGACATAGGTCGAATTATTAGTCGTTAATATTGTTGTTTGGTGATTTTGCTTCCAATTTCAATTTTTTCTTCCGTCATTTTCTAAATGAAAAGGAGAGAATTGAATAGCAAAAATGAATATCAAAAGAATAAACAATTTAAATAATTCTAATTATCTTTTTGTCGATTTAAAATTCACCCATATAGCTAATTTACAAGAATATGTAACATATATCAAATAAATTAAGCATTTCATGATCTAAAAGTTATTATTTATTGTCCAATTCATCACAATTATAATCGATTTCGCCTCCACCCAAAAGTTTTTTTTCAATCAACGATTTGGGATGGGAAGAGTATATAGAAAGGATAAAAATCAGAAAAATAGATCTGGCCTTGGTCATGCTATAACTAGAAAACATAGTCGAGTTCGTGAGCAACGTAAAATGCAAGTTGGTCATCTTCATACCGTCGATAGAGCTGGTGACTCTTCTATTGTTAAAGATTCTGTGACGGGTCTTAGTGACCTTGATGAATTAGTAGCTCAGGCTGAACTTAGTCATCAGAAATTTGAAGCCCACAGAGAACGAGGTGATGCTGTTCTCGTTGAAGGGCAGTCGTTACGAAAGATTGGAGCAACAGAAGAAGAAAAAATGGCAATGTATTCAAAGAAACATCTATTAAGGATTCCAAGAAGGCCCTTTTGGACAAAATCAATGACTGCTGAAGAGATTAATATTCAAGAGCATCGAGCCTTCCAAGTGTGGAGAAAGTCCCTCGCTGAATTAGAATCCGATGCTCGTCTTGTGTTTACTCCATTTGAAAAGAACCCAGAAATTTGGAGACAACTCTGGCGTGTTGTTGAGCGTTCTGATGTAATTATTCAGATCGTAGACGCTAGAAATCCGCTTCTTTTCTTCTCCAATGATCTTACTAGATATGTGAAAGAGATTGCCTATCGCCAAAAACAAGGGAAAGAATCTTTATTAATCATTAACAAAGCCGATTTAATTCCAGAATTTCTCCGAAAACTCTGGGCAAAATATTTTCTCTCGATAAAACTCCCCTTCTTCTATTTCTCTGCGCTCAAATCCCTCGACGAGGTCCAAGAAGCCATTGAAAATGAAGAAGAAGGAAAAGAAGCTCTCCCATATCCTGAAGTGAAAAAGCCCCCCATTCCTTCTGACCCATCATCTATTCCAGCTGCCTCGTCTGAGACACAGTCAGAACCATCACCTTCCGAGGATGAAGCTTCCCCAAACTTATCTACAACCCCTACTATCGACCCCACAAGTCTCTTCTCCTCAGAAGTACATTCTCGGCTTGATTTGCTTAGTCTCCTCGAAAGTCTGCGTCCATCAGGAATGTCACACATTACCGTTGGCATGGTGGGTTATCCCAATGTTGGAAAGAGCAGTATCGTGAATGTTCTCACTGCTCATACAAGGTATAGGGCTAGGGTCGGAGCCACACCTGGTAAAACGAAGCATTTCCAAACATTTAACCTTTCTGACACGCTTTCACTCTGCGATTGTCCTGGTCTCGTATTTCCCTCTTTCTCCTCCACACCAGCCGAATTGGTATGCAATGGAATCCTTCCCGTTGATCAATTGAGAGATTTCATAACTCCATCATCTCTTATGTTCCAGCGAATTCCTTTAGATATCATTGAGAAAGTTTATAGTCTTCACTTGACCCCGAAACAGCGTGAACAATTATTAACTATGCGTGCGCACGGCAAACAAGAGGGAGGACGCGTGAGCGATGAATACACCCGTGCTGTCTTGTCTATTATTGGGATATGCAAAGGATACACGGCCGTCAAAGGAGGAGTCGATGTTCCAAGAACTGCAAGGGTTGTGTTGAAAGACCATGTCAAAGGATTACTTTTGTGGTGTACAGCTCCACCTGGTGTCAAGAAGGATACAGCAAAGGAAAGCCAAGCATCCAAAGAGGACGAGAGTGAATATGAATATGAATATGAAGAAGAGTCTTCTGATAAAAAGTAAATTTGAATATATTTATTCATCAATATCTTTTCAACAATAATATCAAAATATTGAAATATAATATGTCAAAAATACAATCTAATCAAAGATATACGCATAATACGTCTATTGAATGAGAAAAAAATTTCGTCATGATTTCGATATCAATATGGAGGATAATAGGATTTTAGAATTCATAATTCATATTTTTTTACTCTTATTATTTTAGTAGTAATTTATTGTTCGCTTTCAAAACAGATAACATCTTCACACTAAAGCAGATCGGGTTTTCTCCGAAAAAACATGTTCAAAAGAGACCAAAAGCTGGCAAAAATATGCAGGAAGCCAGTAAGCTCCTGGGGAGATTTAATTAAATTCCTTAATTTACTCATGAATAATATCAGCACCCAGTTCCCAAGACGATTGGCAGTAGCTCAACGTCTGGCACAATGTATGCTCCCCTTATTACCTGCTGGTGTTCAAAGAAAAGCATTAGATGCATATTCCAAAGTTTTACAATGCTCTGATAGCTCGTTCTCATTATATACTATAGGTTTGTTCCCGTCATATGCTGGTTCTGCTATTGCTGGAAAAGGTCCTTATATTCGTGTTTTAAGGGATTTATTAACCAAAATGGGTTCTTCTGTTGAATATTTTGTCAATGGTGTCGTCCAAACATTTTTACCTTCTGTTGAAGATGTTTCTGCTGATTCTGACCATTCTATTGAAGCAAGACGTTTGTTACACAATGTAGCGAACACATTACAAGCTCAGAAAGATGATCCTCGATTCAAGGAGTGGATGGATCTTGGCCAATTCCCATTATCTGTCAAACAACGCTTATTACCGATTTCTTACTCGTCGAAACTCCACTCAATATCTGATAACACCGGTTCCTTGTTTTTTACTGCTATATGGACCACATTAGGAATGAATAAGCAAGTTCGGTCCAGCGCGCTTCGTTTTTTCAATGATTGCATTGTCAAGTTCAGAGCTCAGAGAAAAGTCCCTCAAAAATCAGATTCTAAATTACGTCTTTTGACTGGACCTTCAGGCGACGCTGACAAAACACAAGAAAGCAAAGAAGAGACTGCTGCCAAGGAAGTGGCTATAAATGAGAAAAAATCCCATTCCTCCAATTCTTTTCTCTCTCTTCCTCCTTCTTCACTCTTACCTCTCCCACTTTCGACCCTTGTACTCTCCGTTGAGACCTGTCTGTCTATATCTGAGAGAAACATTGTGGTTCGCCGAGAAACCTTAGATCTTCTCCTCTCCTTGTTCCCTATAATCTCCAAGCAGATTCCTCTCACCCTTCGTGTCCGCGTATGTGTTTCCATGATCAAACTATTAGGGATATGTGGCCGAGGCGAGAGCAGAAGAATTATCAAATGGTTGTGTGTAGAAAAAACAAACTCTTCTTCAAAGAACTCAGAGGTTGAAGGATCTGACACTTCTACATGCATTATCGAGGAGTTTATGTCTGATACAGCAGATGTCAGCTCTCCTACATCAACGAATGATGGTGTTATATCCTCGTTCAGTTATTCCAGTCTCCATCCTGAGGCTCACCGTGTTATTCTGAATGCCCTTCATGTAATGCTGGCCCCTCCTTCTTCAAGAAGTTCTTTATTATCATTTCCACACCCCTTTTCCCAAGTCCAAGTCCGTAAACACTCGTTATCACTCTCCTTGAGTGGTATCGCTGCTTTAATGGATCATTCTGTTATCATTCAGAGTCTTGGAGAGTGTCTCGTTATGATATTGTTACGTTTGGGTGCGTCTTTCTTGCAATTGTTACGACCATCTGTTAATGTGCCCGATTCCCAGTCTAAGAAAAATCCTCAATCTGTTCATGAAGATAACTTGTCGTCTGCAAACTTTGTTTCTTCCCAAAACGTTTCCATTGATGGCTTTGGAGGCCTTGGTGGACGTATGGTTGTTAAATTACTCGTTGTGGTCAGGGATATGATCCATGGGAAAATGAAATCCTACGTGTGGCGCTCTCTCTCTTTATTCCTTAGCGGTAAGTATGTATGTGAATGTAAATGTGAACCTTCTCTTTCTATTGCCCCTCTCTTTTGTGATAAGATATCCCCGTCCAATATGACTCTTGGCTCTCCCTCTAATTCAAAAGAGATGCTAGATTCACGAGGGAAAAATATCCCTGGAACACCTGAGAAATGCATAAAACGTGCTAATATTTCTGCCTCCATAATCCTTCACTCTTTCTCCTTACTTCCTCCTTATTTACTCTATGAATCAGAAGACGGGCTGAAAACGTCCATTTCTAGCCACTCACATGCTGATTCTGGGTCTTCGGGATTAGATGAAGCTGTTGAGGTTTCTGAATACAGCGATTATTTCCCTGAAGAGTCGGAAGAAAGGGAAGAAAAAGAGGAAGAAGAGAAGAAAATGTTTGTGAAGGAAGAAAAGGAAGAGGAAAAGGAAGAGGAAGAGCAAGAGGAAGAGGAAGAGGAAAAGGAAGATGAGGAGGAAAAGGAAAAGGAAGAGGAAAAGGAAAAGGAAGAGGAAGAAGAGGAAGATCATAACGATGATGAAGAAGAGAAAGAAGAAGAGGAAGAAGAAGAGGAAGAAGAAGATGAGGAGGAAGAAGAAGAAAAGATGGAGAAGATTGAAGAAATTATTAAAGTTGAATCACTTGATGAATCTCCAACCCACAATGCAGAAGTTATAGAAGAGAAAGAGGAAAGTGAAGAAAAGAAAGAACTAATTTCTCTTCCAAAAGAAGAGGAAGAAGAAGAGGAAGAGAAATGTAAGGAATCAGTTCGTCCCGTTAAAAAAGACCTTTCCTCCTCCTCCCCCCAATCTTTCTTGGCATTCTCTAGTAC
>BQXS01011737.1:0-10507 GCA_024181965.1 Aduncisulcus paluster
CTCTGCTGCTGGGAGTGAAGCTCCTTCCTTGTCGAATGAGTATCTTAGTCCGTTGCTCCTGCTTTCTGCTGCTCTCTCTGCTGGTGAGAGTCTTTGTGTGCTCATGGCAAGTGGGAAGGATGAGGAACGAAGGAGTGTCGTGATGCGTGTTCAGGTCTGCACGGTGCTTTGGGAGTGGGCTGTGGAAACTAAATATGAAGATACGAAGTTACATTCTTCTTCTTCTTCAGTTGCTCAGAGAAGTTCTTCCCCAGTAGAGATATCTCCTAAGTCAGGGTCTGTCGGATCTTCTACTGATATTGCCTCAAAAACCAATAGTTTTATCCATGGTATCATCACATCTGTTACTCTAAAACAAATATTGGTGCATATTCTGCATAATTTGGACTCGTTGCCTCTCAAAACTCTGACATCAGTTCCCAACTTCCCTGCTTCCATCCTTCCTCCTCTGTCAAAGAGAGTAGAACATGTATTGTGGGGTGACATGATTCAATTCTGTTCTATTTTTAGATTTAATGCTGCTCTCACACTGATCGAGATGTGTGGTCTGAACAAGGATGAGCGAGTGTATGTGACAAGTTCCCTCGGGGCTGCGTGGGCAACAGTCACAGGCGAAATATCCCGATATGTCCATGTTCAGAGGGAAAAAGAGAGAGAAGAGGAGAGGGAGGAGGAGAGAAGTGGGATAGAGAATCATCGTTCAATTATCCAATCTCATCAACAAGGAGATCAGGCGTTCAAGAAACAATCTTCATTCTTATCGACTGCAAGTGATTTCCATGGAATTGGTTCGTTTATAAACCAATCGCCCAATCTATTTAGTTCTATTCTGGGTCCTGTGAAACCTATCCCAGGGTCATCTCAACTTATTTCGTCCACAAAGGACATTAGTGGTGACTCTCCTCCGACTTTAGGCAGTCAATTAGAATCTGTAGCTATGGGATCTGTTGATGTTACTCTTCCAACGACTCCAAGAGAGGATGAAATTCAAGAGGATGAAATTCAAGAGCATCAAGATGGAAAGGTTGAGAAAGAAGAAGGAAGAGAAGAAGAAGAAGGAAGAGATAAAGAAGAAGGAGAGGTGGTGGATATAGTTCCTTCTGAACCTAAAGTTTCAAGTGGATCAATTAGTTCGCCTGTTCCTGACAAAGATGATAAGAGAATCAACTTCTCTGATCATTCTGAACGCTTAGATACAAGTATTACTCTCCCTAAGCGTCGTAAGAGACCCATAGAGCATCCTTTTCTACAACAATGTTCCCAGACACTTGCACGTATCTCTGCTCTCAATATAACTATCACTTCATCTCCAAAACCGCCTGCTCCAATTCCCTTTATTTGGTCCTTGAGTTATTCTGCCTATGAAAGGGGTGGGTGGGTTACAAAATCAATTGATGACGTTCTTGTGGTTGGGGTTAAGGTCCGTGTCAATCTGCGCGTGAAGAGTCTTGTGCGTTTGAGAAAGATGACCTTTGAATGTGAGATTGCTGATATCAAATGCAGGAATATCTTTACAATCGAAGGGAGAGAAAAGGATGGAGACGGGAATGAAGAGGCTTTGTCTGTTGATAGCATTGAGGGAGGAGATGCTCTGAGCTCATCTGCTCCTTCCTCTGCAATGAAGTCATCATTCCTTGCACGAAAGAGTCTGAGATCTCATATCCCCAGAGAAAGAGAGCAAGAGAGGGAGGAAGAAGACTGTACTCAGCATGAGTCCACCGTGCATCAAGAAGATGACAATGATATGTGTCCGGTGTCACCTCGATCTTGTTGTTCTTCCTCTTTCCCGCAGTCTTCCTCTATCTCTCCGCTACTTTTACCAACATTCCAGAGTTGTCAGGGTTCCACAGAGTTTGATGTGACTCACCCCACCACTCTCCGTGTGCAAATGTGTGAATTGCGTATCGATGACGCCGTACTCATGGAGATTGGAAGGTATATCTGCGATGGATCTGCCAGAGAATGTGTTGATCCACTTGAAGGCATTAAGATAGGACTTGCCGAGGATGGCGGGGCGGTGTCACTGAGTGGAGAAGAGAGAGAGAGGGAGGAAGAAGACTGTACTCAGCATGAGTCCACCGTGCATCAAGAAGATGACAATGATATGTGTCCGGTGTCACCTCGATCTTGTTGTTCTTCCTCTTTCCCGCAGTCTTCCTCTATCTCTCCGCTACTTTTACCAACATTCCAGAGTTGTCAGGGTTCCACAGAGTTTGTTGTGACTCACCCCACCACTCTCCGTGTGCAAATGTGTGAATTGCGTATCGATGACGCCGTACTCATGGAGATTGGAAGGTATATCTGCGATGGATCTGCCAGAGAATGTGTTGATCCACTTGAAGGCATTAAGATAGGACTTGCCGAGGATGGCGGGGCGGTGTCACTGAGTGGAGAAGAGAGAGAGAGGGAGAGAGAGAGAGAGAGAGGAAGGGAAAGATCAGGGTTTGCAAGGAGTTGACGAACTCTTGAAGAGGATCACCAAGTGGAATGGGAAGAAGAGAGGGCTGGATACTGTTATGGATGAAGTTAAGAGGCCACGCTGGAGTGGTGTGTTCGTGAATAAGGCATCGGCACTCTCTCGTAGCTCATCCACAATCGGTATGATATCCTCCAGTGTTGATAGTACAGGTCTTGGGGCTGCATCAGGGTCAGTTCCAAGAAACAGCACACTTGACAATGCTCTAAAGCACACAATGGCCTCTATTGAATCTCCTTTGTTCCTCCCTTCCCCACCCCTCGTGTCCCATCACTCTCACGAGCCTGTAGTTGTCTGTGCATGTATATGTAACAATAACCCTGTACCAGTCAATCCAATTCAACTCAAAGCTTCGGTTACAGGCGGTGTATGTGTGCGGATTGAGCACGATTGGAGGGAAGAAGTCGAGAAGCGGTATGAACAGGTATGGGAGGAAGGGTTGGAAGATGAACTCCTTCTCACTATTCCAAAATTAGACGTTGACCAGTTATATGTGATTCCTTTTATTGTTACTCGACCCATTGGTGGAGGTGTTACTATCAATCTTGAGGTTGTTCAAAAGATAAAGAAGAATGTTTCAAGTGCAAATCTCCATGAATCCAAGTCATCTCTTGGGGTATCTGAGTCAAGGATTGTTCGTACATGCATTGCGTTGAAATTTATCCCAATTCTTAAGGTGGCATGTGCGGCTTTCTGCGAACCTGTGATCCCTTATTGTATTAAGCCCCTACCATCGTCACATTTATGTCCTTCTTCATCAATAAGCTCATTCTCTTCTCTCTTCTCTTCTCGACAAGGAACAGTGGAGAAACACACTGCCCAGCCTGCTCTAACAAGACGTGGGGCAGCCTTGTTGTATGGTATCCAACTGGAGCGATATGGTGCTGCCGAAGAGCGAAAGAAAGAGAAAGAGAAAGAGAAAAGGGACATGGAATCTGAGTATTCATTTCCACTTATGAATAAGAAACCAAAGGAATCCGATGAGGAAAAATACCTAAGATGGGAAGAAGAGCGAGAGGCAGATTCAAAAACTATCAATGTTTCATCTGTGGCTATTATAAGTGGTTCAGAAACCACACTGTCATTCGTGGATGGGAAAGTATTGAGTGGAATGAGTTATCTCGAAGATCTAAATTTAGATTTGAGAAACATGTTGATGTGTAGTGTGACTAAACACTGGCCTGGTGATGATTTTGATGATTCTGGGCTTGTTGTTGATGAAGAAGATATTGAGGCCATGAAAACTTTATGCATGAAGAATTTTGGATTTTGTCTTCTTCCTTCAACACATCCTCGTCTTTTTATCTCTGTTCTTGAGCAATCTAAGCTCAGTCGTGTCAATCTTCTTTGTGACCAATTTGGACTGGAAATCAGTACTATACAAACCAATCCAACAGAAAAAGATGCAGAAACTGTTGAAAGTGCTTGCTGTGATCATATACATCATGATTCATCTCATCCTTCTCCGAAACTCAAGAATATATCTCATGCATTCCAAAGCAAGCATAATCCCATGAAACTGTCATCTCTTTTGCTTGAGTCTTTAGCGTATATATCGTGGATGGAAAAGTTACCGAGGGTCAAACTCTCCCCTTTCCCTGTGTCATGTGCTCTCGATCATCCAAGATATGTTCCATTCGGACAGCCTTTCAAAGTAGTTTTGAATATCCGGACATATGGATTACCCACAGCCCCGAGAAAGGCATTCGTATCCCTCCAACACACGTCCAGTGCATCCTCTCCTCATCGATCCTCTTCTCCTCTCGGTCCTAAGGAAAAAAGGGATGTTTTCGTGTGTGGAATGCAAAATAACACACTTACTATCCCAGCCATTGGTGAGAAACGTGTGGAATATACGATTATTCCTATTTCTTATGGGTTTTCGATAAAACTTCCGATATTTTCAATCGAAATTGAGGGGATCAGTCCAGCCATCCAAACAACTGGAACTATATCTGTTGTGCCTTAATTTTACAATAATAGGAAATAATTTTGAATGTTATTCTTGGTTCTTCATCACGAGTTTCTTATGTCCTATCTCCTCATCGTATCAAGAAAATTAATAAAATATTATTTTCGATGAACATTAATCCGTATTGGATTTAGGAAAAATAGTGCCATAGGGATGAAAAATAAAGGGGTTAGAATTCTGACTTAAACTTCACCGAAGTTCGGTTTGTCACAAACCTCTGAGGACGGTCCTCAGAGTCCATAATCAAGAGAGCCTCGGTGTAATTTGAATTATTTCATTAAAAAAATTTCTATGGAAATTATTTAAATGCCATTTGAAAACAACTATATGGCATTTCTAAAAATAGGTTCTACAGATTTCTAAATTGTTGACATATTGTCTTTTGTGCAAACACTTTTGGAAATAATTATGCAAACAGGACAACCTGGAAGAATTGGTGTTCAAACAGCAAAAGCTAACTACTATGGAGGAGAGATGATCAGTGGAAATGTTTTCGTCCAAGCTTACACTCCTATTGCTTGTAGATCTGTTTCTCTTACCCTTACCGGTTATGAAAGAGCTAAGTGGCATGAAACTGCCAGCGTTCGTGTTCCTGGTCCTCCCCCTGGCTGGAGGCCTACCGAGCGTCCCGACGGAACTATGTCCCCCCCTCCTACTCACCACAACGTTAAAATCATTAGAGAAAACATTGGTGAAAACATTTGTTTCAAGAAAGTCATCCCTGTCTGTACCTACTCCACTGCTCTTCCTCCCGGAACATACACTTACCCATTCCAATTCAAGCTCCCCGACACTCTTCCCGGTGTTTTTGCTGAGGTTGGTCCTATTTCTTCCAGTTATGATGATAGTCAGGCTACCATGGGTGAGGCTGCTGTGTGGGCTCCTGATATCTCTGCTCGCCCTGAGATCCGTCAAGCTCTTGCTCAGAGTCTTGCCATTGAGCGTACCAAGACTGATATCCCCGGAATGACCATTCCTTCTCGTCTTATGTATTCTGCCCACTGTGCTTATACTCTCGATGCCTTCTTCGATGTTGCTGGTGTCTGGGAATGGGCTGACCTCAGAGGAAGACAATCTCTTGTCGTCAATGAGCGTATTGATGCTTCCCGTCCTCCTCCACAAGACTCTAAGACTGAGGATGTTGTTGTCTGTTGCTGCTGCAAGAAGGGAACTTTGACAATGAGATCCTTCTTCGAGAAGGCTTGGTTCTCAAATGGTGAGACCATTCAGATTATGCTTGGAACTCAGAATGATTCTGAAGTCAATATCGACCGTACAGTTGTCCGTCTCTTCCGTGAACTCACTTTGATGTCTGGAAATGGAAAGAGAAGGACCTTCAGGAAGATGATTTGTGATTCTTCTCACCCTGGTGTTGCTCCTATGTCTTCCAATACTAAGCCTGTTCCTCTTCAACTTTCTTCTCGTGGAGGACACATCCAACCCTCTACTAACGGACAATTGGTTAAGAATGAGTATTATGTCCAAGTTACATGTGATACCGCTGGTCCATTCTCTCCTGATATTCACCTTAGAGTTCCCGTTCAGATCTTTGAGAGACCTCCTGAGACATGGGGTACCGCTTGTTGGTTCTAAGTTTAATTGATGTATTTTATTACTACTTAAGGTTTAGATTGTATATATTGAAATATTCTTCCAAATTTTGGAGTAAATTTTGTCGCTATTCATTATGGAGCGATTGGTTGTCCTTTTTTTTTTTCTATCAGACGCTCCTTGAAAATTCTATCGATTATCTCTTTGAAAATACTTGTTTACAATAATAAAAACAATAATGCAAGGAAAAAACATATTTCTAATTGGAAAATCTTGAAATGTGCGTTTTTGTCTAGATTAGTGCACTTCAGTTTTTTTAAGTATTATGTTTGGATCTATTTCAGACCCAGAAAAACAAATATATGATAAAGTCTTTGATTTACTTGCAGATGGAGATGGAATTGTTCAACCGGCCATTCTAGCAGCTCTCCTTGAAAAAACCATTCTATCTAAAGCCAAAAAAATATTGATATACGAAGTTGCTAATTGTAGAAATCCAAAAACTCGGGAAGAACTATATTCATTTTTCAGATATGTCGCCCTTGCTCAAAATGGTGGTTCTATTAGCTCTATAAAGACCAATAGGAAGAAATTCCCATTGGCTAAACTTCCTGATATTTCTGATATTGATGAAATTGCGAAATATTCATCTTCTCAGAAAGCTCCAAATGTTGTATCTCCTACCGTTTTATCTTCATTTTTTTCTCGATCCGCTGCAATTCCACCGATGCACACTCATTTATATTATCCTAAAGAGATCACTCCTCGTGCTTCTCGGCCTAGACTCTCTCGCATACCTAAATCCATGTTATCGGATCCTTCAACCATTCATTTCTCTGCCCGACAATTATATCAACAACCCCCAAAGATTAATCCAAAGAAAAAAAAGAAATTATCTTCCCTCGCAGCTACTATGAAAAAGGCTCAAGCGTCAACGGGATATCATCCATCTAAGTCTTTCTCACATAAAACAGGAGCATCTCGGCCATCATTCAAAGCTATTCATCCCTCGGAGCTTCCTCCCCTCTCCCCCATGGATCTAGAACAAGGATTACTGCAGCTCCAGGAGCAAGGGCGGACACATCCACATGCTGATCTTACAGCTGGGCTTGAGTGGGGCATGCCTCCGATGAGTGTTGGAATTGATAGCAAAGAGGTTACCCGTGTTGAACTTGGATGGAAAGCCATGGAGGATATAGGAAAGAAGAAAGGGAAGAAGAAAGAATCGGATCTCTCTCGCTCCATGAAGTTTATGGGGATGGAGCACGATGGAGACTGGAGTGAATGTAACCTTGGAATGAACGTTAAGGAGCGGTTGCTAGCCGAGGAAAGAGACCAGGCCATGCAGACGTTACCAGGTACAGTCAGTGTTCCCACAAGTGGTCGGGAATGGATGGCTGACTCAAGACCTTTGGGAGAGAACAAGAAGGATCTGTGGATGGGAACTGAAGAGTTAGAGGAGGAAGAGGAGGGACGGAAAGACACAATGCAAGAAGCGTTGCATGATTTGGCCCATGACGATGATCTTGATGAGTTTACTTATTCATCATTTCCATCGAACGTAAAGTTTGATTTTTATACTTCACCGGGAATCTCTTCAATAGTGGCTGAGCAACAGACTGCTGATAAATCTTCAAGAAGCGATTATCACGCTCCTTTGCCCTCTGTCCGATCATTTGATTCACTCCCAACAGTCGATTCCACAATCAAAATTGGTGGCCGTAATGTGACGTTTGCAGCCACATCCGAGCATACATGGACTTCTGAAGATATTCCAAAGCATCCATATACAAACGTTACGAAACCTCCCGATATCCCACCTATTCCTCCGCAAAAGCTAACATCCAATAGGTTTGAGAGGCATCATAAATCAGGAAATGGTGAGATTGGTCATGATCTTCTTACTAAAACTGCTGGATACTCTTCAGGAGCCAAAAGAGCAGTGATGGATGGCTTTGTTCGATTCCAGAGCCGGATGAAGGAAGAGACTCTCGTGAATGAACAAGGAAATGCAATGATTCAGGCTAAACAGTCCCTCCATATGGTTCCCTTGAGACCTTCCGAGGTTGTTGATGCCATCCGTCTGAGTTCAACTAGCACTCCGTCTGGACGGCCAAACAGTCCATTTCCTATGAGTTCGATTCGTGATCCTTTCCCTCTTCCCGCTGATGGTAAAGAGCAATCTCTCGAGTCTGATATGCACTCAAAGGTGAGTTCTATGGATCAAGCTCGACTCAAGGATACCATTGCAAGAAGACAAAGGTCTTTCAATAACCTTTTGTCACAATACTCGAGGTTTCTCCTTCCTTTCTCCCGCTCTTCTCTATTTACAAGCTCTCCTGAATACTCTTCATTCAAACGTCGCTTCGCACATGTTTGGGGAGATGTCTTGGAACTCTTAGCCAGAATTCAGAGAGTTTGTGAGAAAGTTTGTGCCGATATGGAAGAAGAACAGCGGATCAAACGTGATTCCAAGAAAAAAGGCAAACTATCGGAATCCACAAGTATGAAAGATATAAATTTAGAACATGAGAATGTTGAGATGATTGTTGATGAAGAGTGTGTTGGAGACTCCTCTATGATCTCCGGTGATGTTTCTCTCGATATTAGTGAGCATCAGCCTCTTACTACCATCAAAGAACCGATTCCTCCAACGCCTTGTCCTGAACCCATAATTGTTTTCATCGATGGAAAAGCCGTTGGGACAGCCGTGTGTGATGGGCGAGCTGTTGATATGAGGGAGGTCCAGCAACTCAAACAGTTCATCTTGGTCGAGGATGAGTCTGGAAATGTTCTTCCTCTCTTCACTCCTTCGAAGGTCAACATGAACAGGAAGAGTCTCTCACGGATGAAAGCAGAGCTTCGTGAAGCCATGAATGGAAAGAAAACACTAACAGAGCAAAAGGATAAAGAAGAAACATTATTGAGGGATGGAGTACAAAAACAACATGTTAGAGAAGAGGAGGAAGATGGGAAAGAAACAATATTACAGCGTGAAATTGAACAAGAAAGGGATGAGATTGAGAAAGTATCTATAAATAGTTCACATATCCCTCAGGAAAGTGATACATCTCTCATACCTTCAGAATCTATCTCAAAAGTGGATGAGAAACCCAAGAAAGATTCGTTAGAATTCAAAGATGTTGTTTCTACCAAGGAATCTGAAGATCAAAGTCCAACTAAAATGAAAGAGAGAGAAGATATACCAAAGGAAGAAGAGCCTTCTTCTGACGTGCAAGAAATTGCTTCTAAGATAATATCGGCCTTCTTCAGGATGATCGTACAGAGAAAGCAATTTAATCAGCTATTACATGATAAATTAAAGACAGATTTAGATATTTTCACAAGAAGACAGGATTCCTTCTACAATAGTGTTGAAAAGGGGGAATATACTGTGAACTACTATAGACATCGCGATCGAATATATTCTGAAATGCAGCGTCAAAGCAAAAAGAAGTTAATTCGCCCCAAAGGAACAGAGTCAGAATCACCTCAACTGCCCCCTATCTTGTCTTCAAAGCGGCGTGTGTACATCGTGTGTGAAGGAATGCCAGTTTCTGAGAGAACTCAGTCCATTTCTTCCTCTTATTCACTATTTATTAACAATTTCTCGCCTTCTTTAACCGTTTTGATCCTTGATCCCCATTGTGAGCTTGTAGTCGTCTGTGGAACCCAACCTGATGTGTCCATATTGTCCTATCTCACACGTGTGATGGTTGGGAGGGGTCTGAGAGAGGATTCTATCAAGAAACGCATTAAATTCGTTGTTCCTGAGAATTACTCAAGATTATCACATATATGTCCACACATCTCTCTCTTCACGTCTCTGCAATGCTCTCCGCGGGCCCTTTCTCAGATCCAGACTCGAGTCAAGGTCTGTGGAAATGGAATCTTTATTCCACGGCCAGGTCAGCTCACACGGGATAACTCTCTTGTCTCTTTCTGTCTATCTGCTAATCTTCATCTCCTCGGAACAAGATCTTCTCCTGGGTTGTTATCAGCTTTCTCAACGAAAAGTGGAGTGTTCAGGATTGCGGCCTGCGCTGGAGTGTTGTTCGGCCCCGCTTCAACGGACATCACATCAGCTCATTATCTTGCGGTGGAAATGCTAAATATAATATGTAAAAGTGGTGGATTCGGTGGGACTAACCGTGTCAAGCTGATAGCAGCCAACCTTAAACTCCAAGAAATCGCTCAACAAAAACAAGACCTCTTTGAGCTCATCGAGAAGGCCCGTGAGACTCAGAACAACGATGCCCTGCATAACCTTGAAGAAAGAGTGAAGGCTATTCTCGTCAAGGAAGATAATGCACGCAAACAAATTGAGGAGGAAGGTCTGCAAACTGATGAAAGAAGTCCCTCGAATAGGGGAATTACTCATATAGCTCTAATCCCGGAGGAAGGGGAAGCCAAGGCTCTGGTTGGAATTGATGCCGCCATTGATGCTCTTTCAATGTGTATGGATGGAGAAGCACTGATAAAAACACTCCAATTGCGCCAGAAAGAAT
>BQXS01011746.1:2756-12925 GCA_024181965.1 Aduncisulcus paluster
GTTTTTCAATCTCATCTTTGGCCTTTCGAAGCCCAGAAAGCTCAGTATCGACACGAACCACAGCATTACCGATGTATTTCAGTCGCTCATCCATGGTCTGAACACATTTCTCCATTTCATCCAGCAATAACTGTTGGAGATCATTCCCTCGCAATCCAGTTCCCTTTCTGGGGACTCGATACCTTGGAATAGCCTCCACTCTAAAAAAGGCAGAGACATGATCTATTTCCATCTCTTCCTCATCGGTGCGAGAATCTATAATGTCAGATGACGATTGAGAGGAGAATTCATTAACCGAAGAAGATGAGGAAGACGAGGAAGAAGAAGAAATTGAAACCGATCTTCCTCCTCTTCCTCTCCCTCTCCCTCTTCCTCTCCTTGTACTCCCTCTCCCTCTTGTATTCTCCTCTTCAAAGCTAGATGAATCCTCTTCATCCTCTCCACCATCATGGATAGGAACATACTCGGTCTCGTCAATATCAGCGTAGTCAACATCCTCAAATCCATCCTCATCCTGGCCTTCAATACCAGGTTGATCACAAGGTCTTCCATGATATGAGTCCACTTCTCTCTCTCTTTCTCTCATAAACGAATAATCCTTTTCTCTTTCAAGAATGGCTTCTCTCCTACGAATCTGACGCTGTTTCCGCTGTTCATCTCGTATTTCCTCCCGTGTGAAAACATTCAACTCTTTACGAACATTGTCAATCCAGCATGATTCCCACAATTGGACATCTTTGATCATTTGCTTAAAATTACTAGAAATTAATCGTTTAAATGTCTTCTTCTTCTCTCCATCCTCAACTTCCTCTTTTTCAGACTTCAGAATCACAATTAATTGTTCACTCATGTCTTTTTCAAGTTCCAACGACTTCATTTTGACCCTCATTTCACCATCTTTCTTCTCATAAGCTTCAAGAACAACTGTCAATTCTGCTATTTTTCTATCAAAAATGGTCTCATCAACACATGAAAAGGAAGAAGAGGAAGAGGAAGAGGAAGAGGAAGAGGAAGAGGAAGAAGAAGAGGAAGAAGAAAAGGAAGAAGAGGAGGAAGCTGTGATGTGCTTGAGAAAACTCTTCTCCTTTGACTCGATTGTCCTTACAATATCATTCAATCCCTTAACCAAAGAATGCTCTTCCCTTGTAAGATCCTCGATAATTTCCACAAGAGCCTTGAAACTTTCGTGAGCTTTCAATTGGACAGACATTTCATCGAAAAGAGCTTCTAAACTCTTCTTTTTATCCATTAATAATGCAATTTCTTGCGTTAATTGTTGAATATTCTCTTTTTCCACTGATAAATCCTTAACAATATGTCTTCTTTCACCGAATGACTCCACAATTAATGATTTTTGAGTGAATTCTTCTTCCATATTCTCAATTTCAAGTGTTAATTCCCTATCTTTGCTCTTGGCTTCGCGTAGATTCTTCCTAGTCTCCTCCATAGCAAGTCTAACCTTGGAATTCTCAGCATTAAACAAGGGGAACGAAAGAACTGGGCCTGCCCTTTGAGTAATCGTTGAAGAGGAAGAAGAAGAAGAAGAGGAAGAAGAGGTTGGGGATTGATGTTGTGGTAGTGGGCGAGATAGATATGGTGAGGGCTGTGCAATGGGCTGTATGACAGGTTCAAAGTCAATATCGACTATCGACACCTCTGTGTCCGTCATCTCTTCCTCTTCCTTGCCATTCCCTTGTCCTGAATCCTTCCCACTCTCAGCATCAGACCCAGCCTTACTACTGTTCCTTTGTACTTGGATACGTTCACCCTTGACATGTTGGAATGTAGTTACAAAAGATGGAGAAGAAGAGGAAGAAGAGGAAGCAGAAGAAATGTTTTGCACGTGTAACATATTGAATGCTTCACAATCCTGTTTCAGGAGAGATATGAAATGACTCTCAAAAGCAAAACCGAATGAGGAAGAAGAGGAGGAAGAAGAAGAAGAGAAGAAGTGTGGCATGATAATCTCAATCTCTTCTTTCAAGAGAATGGGAGCTAATTTATCCATATTACGAGGGAAAGTATCAAGAATGTATTTCTCAACATCAGTAACAGAACTTCCCTTAGACCTATACAAATCCAGTAATTTCTCATTTTCAATCTTTGAGGATTCCATTTCAGCAATATGTTTCTCATATTCTTGAATAGCTCTTTGACTCAATTCTATTTTTAGTTCTAAAATAGTAATACTTTTGTTATCTCTTCTCTTTTCCAAGGCAACTTTTTTCTCGCTTGCTTCGGATATGCTTTTCAAACATTCCTTCTTTGCTCGTAAATCGTGAACAAACGAATGCTGACACAATGGACACTTATGTAAATGACCTCGATCAACTGTTAACTGGGCAAAAGCCGAGTGCATGTGAATATCTCTCTCAAACTGACGATTGCTAGATTCCATATCATCCAATCTTCCCTTCAGAATCTCAACAGAATGGACATGTTGTTGCTGAGGGGTTATCATCGAAGTGGAAGAAGAAGAGGAAGAAGAAGAAGAGGAGGAGGAATGCTGGTCAAGAGAATCAAGATGGAGAGCTATCTTTTTAGCCTTGAGTTCACGCAAAAGGTTGGAATGGATTTTCTCCTCTCTTTTGAGTTCAATTCTCAACTCGTTTATATCAGAACGATTTGCTTCAATGTGCTTTGCATATAGATTACAGTGAGTTGCTATTGATTTGTTATATACATTTAATGCTCTCCCAATCGTCTGAAGAGTATTTTGAATCGATATTTTGGCAGCATTCCATGATGAATTATTATTGACATGCCCAAGCAAACGATCGAACGCATCAGACAATGTTCCCACGTCTGTCAATATTTCGTTGTCAAGTTTAATCGGAATATATGGCTGAGACTGTTGAGTTGTCGGAATGTCAGTAGAGCCTCTATATTTATATACTGGACAATCAGACAAATCAAACCCATTAATCCTCTCTCGGAATATTTCATCAATGTTTCGTTTAAGTTTGTTACAATTCTTTTTCAACTTATCAACCACAGACGATTGTTTGGTCCAACGATCACAAAGCTTCAAGGAACAAGATAAACACCTATCGAGAGCATCGACTCGTATTCTCTGTTTCCTTTCTTGCTCTGAAAGCTGTTCAACGGTGGCATTCGTAGATTTCCGCTTGTGTTTCAACTCATTAAGTTCTTTCTTGATGGCATCCCTGGCAGCAACGCAGGTGCTCTCATCAATAAAGCTGTCCGAAGAGCAAGAAGAAGGGGAATGTGCTTTGATCTCCTCCAGTTGTTGTTCAAGCTCTTCATGATGTGCTTGTGCATCTTCAAGCTGTTTTCGATTCACCTTGAGTTCTGCGAGAGCGGTGTTGAGGTTCGATGACCTTAAAGTCAGTTCTGAAGAGAGAGAGTCACGATGAGACCTGTAATACATCATTAACGTACTCCGAATATGCTCCAATGCATCAAGCAAGTATTTGAGTGAAGAGTACAATTCTGGAGAAAGACACTGTTTACATTCCTTCATAATGGCTGAATAAGAAGAGGAAGAAGAGGAAGAAGAGGAAGAAGAGGAAGAAGAGGAAGAAGAGGAAGAAGAGGAAGATATTCCATCCTCTCTCAGTGAGATATCACTGTTGGATCCAGCCTCATAACTGCTCAGATCTCTAATTCTCTTTGACATATCACGAACTCTGTCCAAATATTGTTGATATTTGTCCCAAGACCGACAAAACTTACGAAATTCACCAGAATCTTCTTCAAACACTTTCATACTTTCATTGTTAAGCCAAAACTGTAACGATGACATGTCGGAAGACTTCATATCTCGAGAATATGCAGACAACTTTTGATCTATAACATTAGATAAATTGACAACACCATTGGAAAACCCTTTTTGCCTATCAGCGATATCTTCTTTCAATTCTTCAATCTGACTCCGAAGAGTTTCATACTTGTCCTTCTCAGTTTGAGAACGTTTCCTATCCGACTCAATGGTACTCAAATTAGATAACAACGTTTTAATATCACCATCAATGACACAAATATGATCCTTAAGATCAGAATCTGATCTATATTTAGAACTAACTTGATCATAGAGTACAGAATCCTTTTTATACAAAGAATCGAGAATCTCTTGTTTAAATGTCTTTCTACCTTCCATTTTCCTTTTAAGCTCATTGTATTGAGCGTTATTCTCAACTACATCTTTCTGAAGTATCCGAAGATCACTCATTCTTTTTGTATCATGTTTTTGAAGAGTTTGAAGAACTGACAAGTCTCGACCTTTCATAGCTATTCTTTTCTCTGTGTTCCCGAGATCCTCGTCAAAAGTCAGCCTCTTCAAACTGCCTTTCATTGCTTCAACTTGAGCCTTGCAAGATATTTCATCAGTACCGAGAGATTTGACGACTTCTCCAAGGTTTTTATAGACTTTTTGATACTCTGTGAGTTTGAATATCATATCAAACACATCTTGAACCTTACTTCCTGAGTCAAACATCCAAAAAGCATTCTCTTTCTGGCACAAAACGACATATTCAAGTATGGATACATCATCCTTGTTAACCTCCATTTGATACACCTCTCCGTCACGTGTATGCCTTGCCTTGAGTGTCGGTGAAGGTTTAGAAGTAGAATACATGCCTTCATGGATTATATGATACGAATAAAGAGGGAGAGCCATACACAAATCAAGACGGAATCGATTACTAGAATTGGAACAAAATTTAAGATCATGAAACAATGATTTCCGGTCCAGACTGGATTTAGGTTTTTTGGAGGTCAATGAGAAGAAAATACCCTCAAGGATAGACTAATGGTGGAAAAAAAATTTTGTATCACAAGGATAAGCAAACATAACAATGACAAAATAAACAAATATAACACTCATGAAACATACAGTTTTTCCAGATCCATTCACTCCTTGGATGATAGTTAAGGGTTTTGAAAACTCAATAGTTTGAGGATGATCTGGAGCATAAGATCGTATTCCTTGGAGAGAAAGTGACTCTAATGTAGCCATAAATATTAATTATAATACTTCAAATTTATAATTAAAAGTATATTGCGAGGAAATGGAGTTTTCTTTGTTACATCAAAACTCTTTTTATGCATCCTTGAATAACAAAGCATTCGAGTTGTTCTCATTATCATTTATACTCCTTGAAACAAACAAAATGACTTTCATAATACGCCCTTTTGTTATCTTCCACCAAGCAAATTCGAACTGTGTTTTTCTTATGATCCACTAATCTTACCAGACTATGAATATGTAATTTCTATTTTATATCTTTGGTAAATAATTTTTCCCACTACCATATGTGATTATCAAACATATCAAAATCTTTTGATTGATCTCATCGTTTTGGTTCAAAATGGAGGAGAAAAGGAATATTAGTGTATTAATTGTTGGTATGGCTGGCAGTGGAAAAACTCATGTCGTTCAGAGATTTCTTTCTCACCTAAGTATGAAAAAGAAAGATTTTTATTCTTTTAATCTTGATCCTGCATGTATTACGACGCCATATAGATGTGATGTTGACATTAGAGATACCATTAAATATAAAGAAGTGATGAAAGACTATGGTCTTGGTCCTAATGGTGGAATAATGACGAGTCTAAATTTATTTGCCACTAAGTTCTCAGACCTTTTCGAAATTGTTGAAGAACAGTCTAAAATAACCGATTATATTGTTTGTGATACCCCTGGACAAATTGAAATATTTACTTGGTCTGCTTCTGGAACCTTGATAAGTCAAACATTTTCTGCGGCTACCCCTACTTGCATTGTCTATGTTCTTGATGTAACTAGGGTTTGTGACCCTAATACATTTGTTTCTAACCTTCTTTATGCGTGTTCTATTCTTTTCCGCTTCAGGCTTCCAATGATTTTAGCCGTGAACAAATCTGATCTCAAAGACCCCTCCTTTGTGATGGATTGGCTCTCAGATGTGACCGTATTGCTTGATAAAATCAGTGAAGACTCCTCATATCTCGCTTCATTATCACGTTCTCTTGGCCTCATGCTTGATGAGCTCTATGAGTATTTTATCACTCGCACTGTCAATATCAGTGCCGTGACAGGTGCAGGAATGGATGAATTACTTGAAATGCTGGAGAAAGCCAAAGAGGAATATACCGAACTGGAAAAAGAAAAAATCAAAGAAAGGGGAGCTGTCGAAATGGATAAATTTGAGGCCGATAAGGCCAAAGAGGAAGGTAAGAAAGAGGAAGAAGATGATCGAGAAGATGATATTGTTGGTGGCCAATCAATATCACACATACTTGGAAAAGGAGAGAAAGAAGAGGAAGATAGAAAGGAGTGTCACTGTGAATGTCCATGCCCTTGTTCACATTCTTGTTCATGCTCACATATTCATGAGAAGAAAGAGGTTGTTGAAGAGAAAGAGAAAGATATTTTGGGTGATGGATTGGCTCTCAGATGTGACCGTATTGCTTGATAAAATCAGTGAAGACTCCTCATATCTCGCTTCATTATCACGTTCTCTTGGCCTCATGCTTGATGAGCTCTATGAGTATTTTATCACTCGCACTGTCAATATCAGTGCCGTGACAGGTGCAGGAATGGATGAATTACTTGAAATGCTGGAGAAAGCCAAAGAGGAATATACCGAACTGGAAAAAGAAAAAATCAAAGAAAGGGGAGCTGTCGAAATGGATAAATTTGAGGCCGATAAGGCCAAAGAGGAAGGTAAGAAAGAGGAAGAAGATGATCGAGAAGATGATATTGTTGGTGGCCAATCAATATCACACATACTTGGAAAAGGAGAGAAAGAAGAGGAAGATAGAAAGGAGTGTCACTGTGAATGTCCATGCCCTTGTTCACATTCTTGTTCATGCTCACATATTCATGAGAAGAAAGAGGTTGTTGAAGAGAAAGAGAAAGATATTTTGGGTGATGGATCGGATATCTCTTTCGCCCCACCTCCAAAGAGAGACCAAGAATAATAATGCTACTATATCATGAAAGAATATGGCGACGAGAAAGAAAATGAAGTTGTGATATTCATTTCAATTGAGAAAAAAACAGATATCTTAAACTAAAGTGTTGGCCACCTAGGTGATGAAAATTTCACCCATATCGGGTCGTAATTGACATATATTAAGGGTTCAATTGACATTCTGAAAGAAATTTACAAAATTTGCTTGTCATTTTGATGAGATATCAAGATGATCTTCGTTTCTAGCTCTTCTCATTTTCTCCATCCAAATAAAAAAATATTTTTTAATTATATTCAATTGTTGTGTTCCTTAGATGCCTTATTTTGTTCATATAACGTTTGGAACATTGAATATCGCAAAATATCATTCTTCTGTTTGTTATAAACTTTTTAACAGTTATTTTTCTCCTAATTTATAAATTATTCTTAAGTATCAATTCAATTATTTCTCTAAATGTCTTCCTTTTTTACGAGTATGTTCTCTATACAAAAGTAGTTGATTATCCTCCATCTCGATGAGCGTTTCAACAAAAATATTTGAAATTATGATATCCAAATGGTGTTCGTATTGTATTGTTTGCTAATATAGTGAACTATATGCGCTTTTCATAGAGATACATTTTTCTTCTTCTTACAGTTAATTTACATTTCTATTATTTTTTCTTAATACTTTACTCCTTAGCTTCTGCATATGATAGTCCAGTTTCTATCACTGAAGATCCACATAAAGACCAATATACTCAGGAACAAGGTTCCGAGGTTTCTAGGAGGAAAAAAAAGAAATTTAGGCCAATGACACAACTTTCGTCTATTCCATTAAGCCAAAAACTGCGATCACCTTCTCGTCCAAAGCCTAGACCTCTTTCTGACTTTGCCAAAATTGAATCTGTTATTGATTCATCCTTCATTATTACTCCTGAAGAATCCATGTTTAAATTCAATTTTGGCGATGTTACACCCACTCCCCCAGAGCCACGTCCAATGTTGAGCTCCAGTTTAAGTCCATTAAATCGTCATAGTGACAGTCGGAGACGAATGCACGTTCCTCTCCCATCTTCAGCTGCCATCCCTGAAAAAACCTCATTAGTTACATCCAATATCAAGAAAACAATTGAAGAGAACAAAAAACGAGGGGCTATCATTGTAAAAGAATCTTCAACTCCAAGATCTTCCTCTTCCCATAAAAAACCCAATGGAAAGCTTCCTGCTATGCCTCTAGACACTGAACAGATCATCCTCTCCTCCCATGGTTCTCCTCTAGTTCAGCAGAGCAAAGTTATTGTTGATGAGGATGACACTCTGCTCACTCCAACAATCCATGCCAGCCCCGATAGAAGTATGCTTCCTTCATCTCTTCAACTCATCCAAAATAAGAAAGCTGAAAGAATACAATACATGAGGACTCGAAAGGAACGCCAACTTGAAAGGGAAAAAGAATCTTCAACTCCAAGATCTTCCTCTTCCCATAAAAAACCCAATGGAAAGCTTCCTGCTATGCCTCTAGACACTGAACAGATCATCCTCTCCTCCCATGGTTCTCCTCTAGTTCAGCAGAGCAAAGTTATTGTTGATGAGGATGACACTCTGCTCACTCCAACAATCCATGCCAGCCCCGATAGAAGTATGCTTCCTTCATCTCTTCAACTCATCCAAAATAAGAAAGCTGAAAGAATACAATACATGAGGACTCGAAAGGAACGCCAACTTGAAAGGGAAAAAGAATTTTCCACTGTAAAACAACAATGTAAAAATCTCCAAGACTCTGTTGATCTCCTTGTTGCGCAATTATCCACCCAAAAGAAGAAATATTGTTGTTGTGTGTTCTTTCAAATCTTTGCGTTTCTCCTAATTGCAGGGATTACCGTCATTCTTTTTCTTTTCCCCCCTGTCGATTGGCACTTTGACTACAATTTCCCATCAATTGATGGTGATGCGAATCAAGTTCTTCGTACCAATGGACAAGGAACTCTGGTTTGGGATGATGATGATCTTTTCATGTCAATGGAGGAACAACTCGTTTTGACTGAAGGCGCTGATGCTGATAGTTTGCATTCCCATGAATCTTATGCCCTGAAATCGCAAGTAGGATCAGCCAGCGGAATAGCTGATCTTGACTCCGACGGAAAATTGAAACCATCACGACTGGGTCTCACTCAAACAGGATCATTACTCACACTTGTGAATGGTTCTCTCGTTGAAGTGTTATCCCCTGATTCTGGCGACTTCCTCCTCACGTCAGATGATTCCACATCTACTGGATTGAATTGGACATCCTACGAGTCAGTGTTACCAACAAAATTGGTAGGAGGCTCGACCATGGATGCTTCTGAATACCACACTCACGATAGCTATTATCTTCAGAAATCTAATTTTGGAACCTCAGTTGATGGGAAGATGATTATCTCCGACTCATCAGCATCGGCAGGCTTTCGGTGGACACAATTGCTCGGTAGCAAAGGTTCTCTCATGTCTTATGATGGAGACGAACTCTCCGAAGTCCCCATCGGTTCAAATGGTTATGTTCTCACTGCAGATGACGAATCTCCTTCTGGTTTCCAATGGAAAGAAGTGAACCAATCAACGTTGGGCTCCTCTTTCATTCCGAATTCTGTGCTCTCGCAGACTGGCTCCTTGATAACACAATCAAGAGCTGGGGATATTATAGAGCTTCCAGTAAGCACCGAAAGTGATCACATTCTTATTTCAAATCCTTCTGACTATTCTGGAATGAGTTGGGTTGCTGCTTCCGAAGCATTTGGCCTAGGTTCAAACCTTAGTGGGGCAGTTTTGTTGCTATCCAAGGAGGGTGAAATGACACAACTTGATGTACAAGCCAATAATACGATCCTTATTGCCGATGATTCGGCTGCTCTTGGAGTTGTCTGGGCCTCCCCACTTGATGCTATCCCTGAATTGACTGGTGGAGCCAGTGTTGATGCTAAGGATTATCATACCCATTCAAACTTAGCGAGTTTAATGGAAGATGGGACGTTATATCCGTCTCAATTATCTCTCAGTCGTTCTGGTGATATTGCTTATGTTAATCAGGATGGAGATTTGTCCAATTTCAATGTGGGTTACAATTCTATTGTTTCTAAAAACATTGATGGTGAACTCACAAATATCTCACCTTCAATTCCTCTTGCAGATAATGCTATTCTTGTGGCTACAACTCCTTATGGTGATTTAGAGTGGAAAAATGATTCCTACATTCTCACTCCTGAAAATTTCTCAAACCTCCAAAGAGAG
>BQXS01011774.1:8790-20907 GCA_024181965.1 Aduncisulcus paluster
GTAACAAGAAATCCATGTTGATCATAAAGTCTATCATCATCATATTCCGGCATTTATAATAAATATCTGAATAAATATCATAAAATCGTTGTATATAGGAAGAGCATTTAAAAAAAAATAGGAAACACAATATTGTGAGCTACTAAAAGGAAAAAGGTAAATCATAATCACAAAAAACCAAAAAATAAACATACATCACCACTGGTAAGATGTGATGTTGGCCAAACTGATCAAAACAGAATTTCGACTTTTTTCAAGCCGAAAGAGGAAATATTTCCCAAAATAAAGACAAAAAATGTGAAATAAATTTGATGGGATATAATCAATCAAGCATACATGATTGTTTATTTATTTCTTTCCTTTGGGAGGAAGTGATTCTGTGGTACCCTTTAACACATCAGATATAATATTATTGACGGTCATATCATCGGAAGGAAGACGAACTCCTTTGAATAATTCTGATAATTCTTCCATACTTCTTGCGCTATCCATAGATCTGGCAATCTTATCGAGATGGGTCATTTCTTCGATGGTTCGAGTGGCAATCGTAATTTGAGAATGAGCAAAAACCCTAAGAAAATCTCTAATCGACGAGATTCTTTTCTTTTCATATATTGAAGTTCTTTGAATTAGATCTCTATTGTATGAAGCCAACAGAGTTTTTGCTTCATCGTATTTCGGAGTTGCCTGAGTTTTGACAACATCATATTTATCAAAAGTTTTCAAACATTTCTTGTGATCGGTGAGAAGGTCCTTAATAACTCGTAATTCAATAATGTGAGAAAAAGCTTGATCCATAGAGGCTTGAAGACGTTCTGATTGAGCTTCTCGTAATCGTTCGATTCTACCAAGAATTTCAGCAGCTTCACGAAGGGGTTGACTTAACGAAGAACGTTCGTGACCACTATATTTAATCAGAGAACTTGCAAATAAATTACCCTCTCTCACTTGGGATTTCATTTTTCGAATATACATCCTACCTTGTGAAAGAAGGACTTTTGAATGTTGAGAAATTTGATCATACTATAACAAAGCAACAAATAAATGGAAAATTAAGAAAACAGCGTGCAAAAAAAAGACGCAAAATCGGTCAGAAAAAACATACACCTAGCTTGAGCTGTGCATTGACATCCATTTGATAATATGATTAATAAATTGTGTTAAAATACTATTTGCCTTCCTTTTGTACTTGGGGTCTTTGAATCTCAAGTCAAATTAACGCTGAAAATATTCTACTGTTAGTTTCAAAGTGTTAATGGTTATTTTTCTTCATTTTTTGCATAATTATTGATATAATAGATATTTTAAATATTTGTATGGCCCATAACATAAGAAATGGCCTATAAAAAATTAATGTTAAAAACGGGAGTTTGAAGGAGTTTACTAGAAATTGATATGTTTAACTATTAATGTTCGATAAGTTAACATTGAAATAATCATAAATTATTGCGGCTCCAGGCTCCACTTCCCCATTGATGGGAATCACGATCATCGGATTCCTTATCTTCTTCTTCATCCTTATTCCCAATATTCTTTGTATTGATAGGGCCTGGGATTGGTCTTACGGAAGTTATAGGTTGAATTATTCCGGTAGAAGACGAGGAACTGCTAAATTGGTTTTTTGAGAAAATCGATGTTCCAGAAGGAGATGATTGTGAAACCCTGGAGGATGTTAGTCCCTTTTCACTACAGTCTGACTCACCAGTGGCATCAGTGAGTCTGTGTTTGTTCTGGGTCGACAAGTCTCTTGCATCCAAAGGAGCAGAGGGATGAGAAGCATCCATGGCTGTTTTGAGCTCTTCGATGTGTCTTTTTTCAAGTTTCATGGCATCTTCAAGTCTCTGGGCTTCCTTTTTCTGTTCCCTAAGCTCGTTCTCTCTCACACTGCGCAACAAAACACTCTTTACGGTCTCATCTGGATGTGGACGAATCGTATATCCGACATAATCTTTTAATATCTCAATGAGAAACACGTCAGAGTCGTGTGAATACGCTGTGGGAGGAGGAACTCCAAGCCCTCTCCGTTGCATATCCAAGACATACTCAACTTGACTATCCCTGAGTCTTGAGCTAAACCTTCTCTTCTGTGGAGTCTCTGCGGAGGAAGAGGAAGAAGAAGAGGAAGAGGAGGAAGGAGAATGGCTCTGAGGAACACACACTTCACTCGTGACACACGTAGCTACTTCTCCATGATCACTCACATCGCTACTGGGAGTCAACGAGGGTGATGGCGTGGCAGGTTCACGTGGCGAAGGAGGCGCGACAAACACGGTACTGTCATCACGTTCAAACCCATGTTCGACTCCACCCCCGACAAAAGGAATGGGTTTCTTCGAGAGAGGTCCTCCAGGGGAAACAGAGAGGGAAGTAGTATCCTGCTTCTTACTAGGAAGATAATGTTGGGCAGAGGAGGAGGGGACAGAGGAAGTGCCTTCTTTGATGTTATACTTCTTTCTCATCTGCTCACCAACTTGCTTGATACGTTGGGTTTCTTCTATATCATCTTGCTCAACATACTCTTTCTTATGGCCGTCAGCTTCGGCAAAACGACCGTCTGGAGTCAATCCATACTTGATGTACTGGTCAACATGTACAGGACCACCGATACCCATTCCAGTGTCGTGGAGGACAACGGGTGGGTCATGACGGGCGTCAACCCCACCGGGCCACATCTGACGACGTACAGAACGCCGAGACATGTATCTTTCCCGCTTGTGTGACAACATCAAAGGAGGAAGGAAAGGGAGGGCGGTGTTAAACTCAAGGCTATCCTCATGGAGGGGAAGACGCCACAAGAGATTCTTGGAGTGGGTAGAATGAGGGGCAGGGACAGGTTTTATGGCACCTTGAGCAACTGAGGTGGTTGGGACTGAATCTTGAGTATCATCAGGGTGAGGAGTTGCTGTTTGATCGGTTTGATGTTTGAAAGTGTCATTATCGCCTGAAATAGTGGATGGAGGATGTATCAAATGGGGGAAAATATTACTGGTAATTCCGTCTTGCAGAGACGCTCCATGAAGACGCTCAAGTTCAAGCCTGGCAACATAAGGCGGATATTTGGCAAGAGTTTTCTTTCGTTGTTCCTCGTTATTATGAGCATAATGTATGGAATCAAATAAAAGGCAGTTGAAAACGGATTTGGGAATTATCTCAACAAGGGAAGTTAATAGTTTTGCTACTATTGTGTTTATGGTGGAAGGAGATTGTAATAGAGATGTTATTGAAGTTATTGGAACAGATTCATGCTTGGATGAAAGAGATTTGAGAGCTTCGATGGTTTTGGAAATATCTTTATCTGTTATTTTAGAAGATGGGGGTTTCATTGTTTTTAATTTAGCAGGTATTTTTGAATGAGACTTATCCTTTGGAGGTTCTAAACCCTCAACATGAAGGGGATTGGACTTTGACTGTTTAGAAGTCGAGTGTAATGAATGATCTGAATCAGGTCCAAGGATGCCTCCCTTTTTGATAGTCTCTTTTCGAGTGGCTTCTTTATCTTCCTCACTAAATATTGCGTCAGGTTCATATTCAGCAGCTTCAACAAGTTCTCCAGCAAAGTATTTTTGACGGCGCTGAGAATAAGCTTTCCTATGCTGAGCAAGGATATTACGAACTCGTTCAGTTGTGAAGGAAGAATAAGGAGCAACAGATTTAGCACGCTTTGTCGCATATGAGGCTATTTCTGTTTTCATGAGAGAAATAATCTCATCCTGTGAAAGAGACAATAAAAAATGGCATGTAATAATAATAATTAAAGAAATGATAAATGTAAGGTTTTGAATGAATCTATTGATCCCTTGAAATAGTGAAAAATCTATAAGGACGGGGAAAACTTACTTGACTAGCCTCAAATTGGCCATAATCAGAAATAAATTTGATTAATATCTCCAAAATTGGATTTTGCTGTCTGATCGATTCCATTATTGACAAGCAGAAAGCAATTCTTTGTCTTCGAGTCACTCACGGTGAGTTTTAAATATTCTTACACTAAAAATAAATTGGGGGTTGTTAATTCCTTATGTATAAAATCATATTAATTTTAAAACCGTAATTGCACCTTAGATATGACATTGTCTCAAATTGGTGATTTTCTGAACGAATGGGCTTTTCCCCGAAAGATATTTTTGGTTACGTGAAAGATTTCACCAATTCTTGGTCAGATAAGAATCCAAAAAATCGTCTTGATAAACTTAAGAGATTTTATGATCGTGAAGTCTGTTTCCTCTTTTCCTTCCTTGGTGAAAACACAATAACTCATCAAAATAAGGGATTTGGTGCTTTAAAGGAGTATATCGAACCCAAAGAAAAGAATGGAATATCTTTAATGTTTGTGAATTTTATTGCATCTCAATTGCCTAAAGGATCCGAAGGAAAGGTCAAAGACATTTGTCTTTCACGTGGTGTAAATGGTCAAATATATTTTAATACAACAAATAGGTCCACTCTGGATGTTCAGATCCAAATGAATAGGGGATATCATTATGTCAATATTAAGGGTATTTGTGCCGTTAAGGAAGCCAAATTCTTATATTTCCGTTCATTGATCCTAAAGATGGTGTCTGGTTCGAAACTTTTTGTTGCAAATGAGATCACACAATTTTCTCATCTTCCTAATTCAATTCGACTCCGTGAATTGACTCTTTCTGACATTGACTTCATCAAACGGGTTTGTGGTCATCCAAAATATTCTGGACAAATCAAGTCTTTCGGACAATGCGCTCATGGAGCCATCACTCAAGATTTCAAGATAGATGGAGTGAAATATGAGAAGCCTGAGCGGTCCCATCGAGGAAAAGATAGGAGAGGAAGCAAGGGAGGGTTATTTGGAGGTTCTTCATCTGATTCTAGTCCATTTGGAGGATCATTCTTCTAAAGCTACTATGATATGAGTGTCAGGCGATTATGATGTGCTTCTTATACAATAACATACAAATATTTCATTTACAATAAAGTAAATTTACTAATTTAGGGAATTTTTTAGCATTTAATGCATTATAAACTCGAGATTGGTGGACAAATATAGGGAAATCTGATGAATAATAAGGAAAAACTTAAAAACATTATTTGATTTATTTATATTGTGTTTTTATCGAGAATTTATAGTGTATTCGATCCTCGAACGTCATACGAGTGAATTTGAAATAAGCGAAAAAAAAAATATCAAATATTTAAAGATTATAATACATAAAAACTAATCTGCCATTTCTTCCACCACCTTTTCAACACCCTTTTCATCATATTCATCGCGAGACACCCACATGGAATCGAATGAAGTCAATTGAGTAAGTGTACTTCCTCCCTTCCACACAGCCCACCGTCTCTCGGGGCTGGCCTTGATCTTAACCTTCGTGGATGGTGGAGTGAGTGCGGATAGCTCTTTATACAGACGCGTTTCGAAGTTAGGGATCATGGTGGTCCCTCCGGATAGGACAATGTTCTTGAACAAGTCACGACGAATATGAATATCGGTTTTCATGATGGAATCGTAGATTTCTTCGTGAATACCATGAATTTCCTTGGACATTATCTTTGGGTTGAAGAGAGCTTCGGCACACATAAAACGTTCAGACCCAATGACAATCTCAGATCCATCGGGGAGTTCGTATGTCACATCCTTGGCACCTCCTTTGGCCTTTGAAAGCTCTTCGTCATAATCGAGGGCGCAATAAGATAACTTCTCCTTGATATCCCTGGATAGCTCACGACGTGCTACAGAGAAGGAGAGAGCGCTTCCACGCCTCTGAAGCAGTTGTTGTAAATAATCAGTGACATCTCTCCCGGCAAAATTAAGTCGTTTTATCGAATCGAGTACATCAATTTTATAACCTTGATAAATAGGAACAATGTGGGTAACTCCATCTCCAGAATCAAGAACGGTTCCTGTGGTGGCACCTGAGGCGAACAGGGAGAGAATGGCCTGAATTTTAACAACAAGATATGGTACTTCGAATGTTTCGAACATTAATTCGATCATACGCTCACGATTCTTTGTAGGGTTCATTGGAGCTTCAGTAAGGAGAACACGATGGGATTTCGGGTCTACACGTAATTCATTATAGAAAGTATGGTGCCATAAAGCCTCCATACCATCCCAATCGACTACTTTTCCATGTTCAATAGGATAGGATAAGGAAAGAACTCCACGATCTTTTTGAGCCTGCTCACCAACAAATAAACGTTTTTTATCTTTATATTCACTACTAGCACTCGGAATAACAAGAGGGAGGCGCTCATGACCAACAACAGCTGGAATTACTGCTGCAGGGGAATCATAACCTCCCATACCCGCTTTAATAGAGCCTGAACCATTGTCAAGGACGATGTTTCCAAGCATTTTATCGGTTTATATAGAAATATCAACAAGGAAAATCGGGGTTTGTAGGAATAATTTGTTTGTATTATATTATGGGGTATCTTGTAATATTTTTTGATTAGCCAATCATTAATAGATAAGTATTTAATTTTTTTTCAACACTAAATTAACGCAGAAATCAACATAGCTTTCCATTTTTTTTAGATTGCTGTATCTCCAATAAAACCGGTAAAGAATCATATCTACGTAATTAAAATCTAATTTTTCTTGCTTTTCTCCCAATATATTAATAAATAACCTATTGTTTTGGCGATAAAAGATAAGTGGCGTTTTTCTTGACCAATGGATGAGCAGTATGTTCAACTTCAATTATATTTGACGATCCAATTTATTTTTTATTAATTTTAATTGTTTTTTCTTGGATTATCTTTTTGTTTTCCTCTCCAGGATAATCGATGTGTTTCATCGAGTTACAACGGGATTATGGTCATATAGAAAAGAATTTCCAAATATATGTTCGACAATAGCCAAATTACTTGTTAGTGAAGACCCATCCCATATGCTCCACATTGCCTATGCTATTAATGCTGTCATTCGGCAATCCGTTGGATTATTTGAAAAAGGAGGGAAGAGTGACATTAGTCTTATTGGAATATACAAATTGAGGCAAAGATTAACAAGTGAAAGCGAAATTCATGCTCTTTTTTCTCAACTTGTCCAATGTTATAAAGAAGAGGCTCTTAAAATACATTCTGCAGGAGTTGATCCAGCAACTCTTAATTCTAATGCTGAATCCAGTGTTTTAACATTGCTTAAACATATAGCTATGGGTTCATACATTGGTAATATACCTGTTTCTCATGTAGTTCTATCTGGGGGTTCTTCTCGAATATCTGATAAACAATTCAAGCCTCCACTGGCATCTACTGACAAGAAAACTCCTCAGACCCCCGGACTCATGACCAGAGTGCTCATTCGAAAGTATGAAGAAGTGTTCTATTGGAGATACCAGAAAGATGTCTTTTCTGTTCTCCCATCTGCCGTTTCTTTACCTTCAATGTCCACTATTTCCATGTTCATTAGTGGAATTCTCCAAGGACATGCCTCGGCCTCATCTTTGGGAGTAGGTATATGGCAGTCCCTTCTCGGGCATGGCTGGATTGTACAAAGGGTGTATACACAGGCTCTTGATGCCATTAAAAGGCTTCGAATGGGTTTAGATTGGAATGGGACAACGTGGAAGGATGAGCTTAAGAAAGAAAGAGATTCTATTGCTAGCAGATTGAAGAGTTGTGATGGTGATAAATATCATACGAATTGTCTTAAAAACGAATCATCAATTGCACCAGAACATCAAAACAATGTGTTGACTTCTCCATATATTGATAGGTTGCCATATTCGATAGGTATTGAGAGGGAAGTTCATAAAGTTATTCAAAGGGCCGTTTCTATTTTTAGAAACATCGGTGCGGGGGACTGGATATGTGTCTCTGTCGTTCTGTTATATTTCCTCAATTGTTCGAGTCAAACCCACCCAACTCCTGGTGCAAAGAATGTTGTTCACCCTCAAACCTCTTCTTCCCAGTTCTTTGTTCACCACACTCTCGACTCTGAGGTATATTTCAATCTAATTTTAGAATGTCTGAAGAGGAATATATTCTCGTTTGAAGACCTCAAGGAAGAAATAAGGAGCAAACTACGGGATCTATTGAGTTATGAACAATCTACATCTTATTCGGCTTCTACATCGGTTTCTTCTCAACCATCTCCATCAGTGAGAACAAAGTCTATTTCTGGATTAGATTCTAAGCAAGAAGAAACCTCACTTCAACTTTCTTCCCTTCCATCCACATGTGAATCTCATCCTTCAAACGTTTATGATCCTCCTTCAAACGTTTATGATCATCCTTCAAACGTTTATGAACGATTATTCCCGAGACATGTGCTTAACTGCACAGAAATGGCCATGTTTTCGTTTGTTTCTGCCGTGTTTTGTCATGAGAAATCTCTCCGAGATGACGTTATTGACGATAAGATGTGTTGGTTATTGGGAGGTATTGAAGAGATTCCTTCACCTCGGATGATTGATATTGTGGCTGTAAATCGTCATTCATTGCCACAAGTTTTAGCTGATGTATCTAAAAATATCTCTGAACAAGATACCGATGGCTCCACTCTCCCTTCATGTCCTCAATTATACTACACATCTCTCCATTTATATGGCATTTTCTTAACTGGAATTACAGGAGTCAATATATGGAGATACATTGACTATGCTTTCCACTCTTGGAAGAGAAGGGAAGAAGAAGAGGAAGAAGAGGAAGAAGAGGAAGAAGAGAAAGAACTTAGGGTCTTATCAGTGAAGTCAGTGGATACTTCTCAATATCTTCAAGATCAGTTGTTTCTCAATATATCCAAAATAGACGAATTACTCTCGGATGAGGATTCTCGTAATTCTTTTGTTTTCCCCTTGCAGGTTGCTGATCTTGATAAATTTGTACAATATCTCCAAGTTGTTATTCTTTTACTGAAAGTAAGTTCCATTGTTGACATTTATTCCCTTGAGAGAGATCATCCAAATATTCTCCTTAAATTAGGATTATATCTCTCTCTTTCTCACCGTCTATTTTTGGGTTTGAAGAAAATAGAAAATGGTGATGATGACGGTTATCAACAATCTGAAGCTGAGTTTATTTCCTCATTTTCTATTATTCATCACACTGAAGTTTCTCAAGGAGATATAAATAGAAATGAGAAGGATGAGGAGAAGGACGAGGAGCAAGAAGATGAGCAAGAGCAAGACTTTGATGTGACCTCTAGGACTCTTTCTCTTTTCCGTCCGTGTGTGTTAGGTTCCATTTGGAAAGCCGGAATAAGTTCAACCCCATTGGTTGATGACCAAGATAATTATACAACTGATATTGAGAATGTAATTAGAGATATATTTTTCCCTATATTAACATTAATGAAATCATCTTATTCCACCAAACTCTTCTCTTCTCTCTTTGGGTATAATTCATTCTTGTTATATTCTTCTCTAACAATGGCCCTGTCACTGGTGAAAGCTAAGAAATATCCCTCTGAAATGGCAATGGTCGATTCGCCGCAGCCGTTTCACGAACACATCCGATCCTCTTTGTTTGGACCTGTTAATGGCCTCCCATCCGATGATTCTCAATCATTAACCTCTTCGAGCCAAATGTCTCCCTCGATGGCTGGGCTATTCCGTTCATCGTGTTCTTTGTTCGTTTATTTGCTCTCCCATGACAGGGCCAGTGCCACTCTGAAGCATATTGTTTGCAGTGAGTGTGGTTGGGACTCTTGGGGTTCTCAACTCCAGTCTTTCTTGTTCGGTTGGGACTGTATTGGTGCATGGGTGTGTGTGTATGAGTATATCGTGTATACTCAGGCCGACCCACTGTTGATAACCACTGTTCTGAGTCGTATTGACAATGATTCCACCACTGACTTGTGTTCTTACTGTATCCAAGCTAACACTCTCCATCTCTTGGCTGACATGTCTGAGTCTGCACCCACTGAAGCTGACGGTGATGTCCATCCCAGGATTCGAAAGGGAGCTATCTGTACGGCCGAGTGGTTGTTGATATGTAAACGAAAACGTCAGGCTCTGTCCTTGTCCAGACAGCTGGTATCTCTTGATCCTCTCAATGTATATGTTGATCTGTTGATTGTTTTGTCCCTTTCCAGTCCATTTCTGATTGATCCTTTGATGATGTTCCCCCTCATGTCACCTGTCCATTCTATCTTTATCCTCTCTGAACTTCTTGTTCGGTCTATATGCTCCCCATCCCATGCTCAACAGTACTTGAGTCTCCCTTGCAAGTCTGACGAGAGGGAGAGGGATGGCGTATTATCTGTGGTAGAGTTTGTAGAGACCGTCAAGGAAAGGAGAGAGATGAACTCTAGATTTCATCGCTGGAGAGAGGAAGAAGGACGCAAGAGAGTGTGGGTGTTACCTTCAAATCGTGGAAGAGCAGACAGGTCGTCAAGAACAAGTAACAATATGCATTCAGGAATGGATACTTTCAAGATGAAGAAAGAGTTTGCTTCAAGCTCAGCACAGACATCGATATTCGGCAAAGAAGAAGAGAAAGGAGAGATTCCTTTGGTGCTTGAAGGAATGGGTCTGTTCCCTTCTGTTGAATCCATCTTTGCTCCCAATCCTTCTTCTTTGTCTACAAGTCAGAGGGGAAGTGGAAGAGGAAGAAAACATGTACAAGAATTGCCAATTTTGAAGTTTGAGAAACTCTCGTCATCTTTCTCAATTGTTACAAGGCAATCCTCAAATAATTCAACTTTGTCCAAGGTGAGCGTCTCAAAACTCATATGTGACACAGCCACCAATAGCTCATCAACCAACTTTACTAGACCTTTGGGATTCTTTTCATTAGCAGGAAAGAACAAACACGATTATATGAGAAGTTTCTCACAGTGTCTATTAATAGATACTCCCAAGAAAGATCATGATGGTGATGGTAATGATGGTCAAGATGGTAATGATGGTCAAGATGATCCCAGTGATGATAAATCTTCCTTGATTCATTTATTTGCTTCCTTTATGAAGAGTATTTGTGAGTTGCATGGAGAAGGATTCTTTAGCTCGATGTTCCAATCCCTTGTTCTCAACGCCACAGGAGACCTTGTGATCCATCAATACCCTGTACATCCAACTAAGTTAAAACAGATCCCTATCATTGACGATGGAGTACTCAGGGTTGAGGATGACTGTTTTTACAAGAGGAGAGAGTGGTGCAGACATGGATCTGAGATTGATAGCCTTCAACGAGAAATTGACAACCTTCGAGGTGATGAGAACCGAATTCTGGATTGGGTCGAAGCTGATCGGCTCTCACATCAGAAATATTCTCTAACTCAAAGGGATAAGAGTGTCCTTGAGGATATGAAAAGGAATCTGCAGGTTATGTGTGACAAATACCAATGTAAGACAAACCTTTCCACCCTCAAGAACGTGATATGTACAAAGATCCAGGGTCTTATTCACGATAAGATTCGTTATCGAGACGAGATGATCTCTTACGATTCACTTGACATGTACAATCACTTGAGTATGGAACAATCTGTGGATTATTCTCATGTCAACATGAATACTCGGGACATGATCGATCTTCTCGTTAACGTAGTTTCTCTGGATGGCGTTGAAAGGGTGTGGACATATGGAGGTGATGGAGGGAAAATGAGAAATGCTGTTCATCTCGATCACCTCTCGTTTCTTTCTCACCCTGGACAACTCTGCAACATTCATTATAACAAAATGAAGAACAAGATGGAAAGAAGTGGGGGGGAAGCTACACATAATGAAGAAGAGGATGAGAAGATGGATTCTACATTGGTGGAACAATTGATGATTCTTAAAAAGAATAGGAAGGATGGTGAAGAGAATGGTCAAGAACAGTGTATTTCCTTGCTGGAAGGGTTGTCCATTTTCCTTGCACAGTGTAGCTCCTCTGAATATGCTTCGACTGTAGCCGAGCAGGTCTGTATTGATGAGGCAAAGAGTGTAATTGCAATGCTTTTGGAGTGGAGAGAGACATTGACACACAAGGAAGTGAAAGAAGAGAAAGAAGAAGAGGAAGAGGAAGAGAAGGTAGAGAAGGAAGAGAAGGTGGAAGATGGATTCTACATTGGTGGAACAATTGATGATTCTTAAAAAGAATAGGAAGGATGGTGAAGAGAATGGTCAAGAACAGTGTATTTCCTTGCTGGAAGGGTTGTCCATTTTCCTTGCACAGTGTAGCTCCTCTGAATATGCTTCGACTGTAGCC
>BQXS01011795.1:1722-15484 GCA_024181965.1 Aduncisulcus paluster
GGGAAAGTAAACTTAATGTGAGTATCATCATGTGAATCCTTTGTTTCATCCTGAGAAGAATGAAGCCTATCAGACTGGGCGACCATTCCTTGGGGAGATGGTTCTTGATGTTTTGACATCAACTTAGAACCACCTTGACGAAACATATCTCGTTCTTTTTGCCACTCTTTGGCACGTTTTAGTTCTTGTTTCATTAAGAATTGTGGCTTTGATACATTTCGTTTCACAACACAGAGGACGGGAGTTCCAATATCAATAACATTCTTTTCTTTCTTTTTCTCGCCTCGTTTGATGGCTTTTCTTTGGATATGTTCGTATTCAAGGAGACCAGTCACCATGGGAAGAGAATTGGGAGGGAATGATGGAGTTGGCAATTGGTCATCAACAAGTTCATGATAATAATCAGCTACACGAGTAAATTTAACTTGTATTACTTTCTTATCGCACGATGAAACCTCACCATACACAATTGAATCTCGAGAAAAAGCGTGAGGCTGATAACTTTCTGGATTAATTTGATATGCTAATTTAGATGGATATTTCTGCAATATACCATTGATTATAGAAGATCTTACAGATCCAATTAATGATTCGGGGTCTTTTTTAACTTGTAAGATACAGCAGTACAATACCTGTCCTTCCTTAACAATTTTACGTAAGGGAGGCAAACTAACAGAGTTACCACCAATTTGTTTGTCAATTAACGATGTTTTGTAGGAAAAGTAATCACTAATTTCACTTCTAGAAACGAAAACAATTGTAGGGCCTGGAATAATCACTTCGATAAATTGGTTATGTATGTTATGTACTATACATAGGTAAATTTGTCCAGGTTTATATATCATTCTTCATAGATGCTTTTCAAATTTGAGTTACAATATATTCTTCTAAGGGTGATTTTAAAATACATCGAAATGATTTTATTTTGGCAGAAAATACAATTAAATCGCAATATTGGAATATTTTTATTCTTGTATTTCAATAGACAAAGACAGAGCAAAGAAATTGATTTCAATCACAATTAATACAGCTTATTCTTTAGTATTTGCCTCAATTTTCTGTTGAACAATTGATTTCATCCCCAAATCAACGACACTTTCAAGCCAAGCCCTCTCAAGAACATGGGGTCCATCAAAACACAACGATTCACAAATATCCGGACGTAAACTCCTCCAAACCTCGTGAGTAAACCGATATATCCAGAGGCATTGAGAAAGACCTTGGGTATGGTTTCTTTGTTTCTTAAAATGGGAATCTCGAATAGCAACAACAGAAGCATCTAGAATACACAATAGAAGTAGAGCATCAATTGACAAACCTCTTAAAACATGAATAGATGAATAATCACAGGAATTACAGTAAATAATACGATTCAAAATCATTTTGTTTGTGTTCCACCATGAATTCTCAACAGAATAAAGAGGAGTCGATAGAGGATCATCACAAGATATTCTAACTTTATCTTCCTGAGAAAGAATAAAAGATGGATCGTCTAACACCTTGCGAGAATCGTTCAACAAATCCCCACCACCTTTCATCTTGATTTTTTCCAACATTTCTACATTCTCCCTATGGAATGGGACTGACATGCAACTGATTGGGGCACATTTCAACGAACTCACTGTCTGGAGCATTGTGATACAGCTTGAGGAGAAGATAGAAGAAGGGACATTGCACAAAATCAACTGTTTCATCAATGATTCCTTGGAATCTTCATCAGAAAGTCCGTCAACACAACACAATGCCCCAAAACATACATGTACGAGTGCATATGCTTGAATGTACTCCTCAGATAAGTGGGAACATGATGTGAGGATTCCAAAACAATATAAGCACGCCAATTGAATTGCTTTCCTCGCTTCGCTCTCTCGCAGTGCCAATTCGCCTGATCTTTTCGAGAAGAGACAGGATGATATGGGCTCTGATGCTCCAGTCTCACTCTCGAGAACGATAGGAGAGATTCCATGTCTAAAACGAGTGAGCTTCAGGACAAACAATACCGTGGAGATCTTGAGAGCGTGACAGTGAAGGATTAACTCACGGTCTTTATGGATATGATCCTTGAGAATCAGGGAGGTCCCACTGTCAATGATTGCACAAATATGTTTCCAAGACACGACACCATCCTTCAGGAAAGTTTTGGATATTTCATAATTCGTCACTCGTTGACCATTAGAAATAGAGCCTAGGGTAGACGATACAAGGCTCTGGTTACCAATAAACATGTGAGGGTTGGAGTGTGTTAGAATATCACGCAGAGAGTACATGAATTCATACACAGTAGATTCTGGCATAGAATTGAATGTTAACTTATTCATACGAGGTAACCTTGGAATTTGTGTTGGAAGTAGACTGATTTTAGTTGATTTTAACGGCATATTCTTTGGTTTTGGAGATGATCCAAGTCTGGAGACATGATCTGTGGAGTGAGAAGGAGTGTCAGGAGATGAGGGACTGTGAGGAAGGCTAACTCTGGATTGGAATTCACCATTGGCATTCATATAATTGAATAATGCCAAGGGCGACACCTTAAAGAAAGGAGATAGTCGTAAAATGGCTGGGAATATGGATATTTTGGAGAATGACGAGTGTGAGTATGTCGATAAGCATAATAATGAGTTAAATAAATGTCTAACAATGCCTGATGGGAGTGGATTTGAGTACTGTTGAACAGAAAAGACAAGGGAGATGAAGGGGGATTTACAATGTTTCCTAGATCTCGCTATTTCCTCTTGTCTCTCTTGTTCTTCCAGAATCTTGTACAATTCTTCTTCATCATCAATTTCTTCATCATTAGCTTCTTCTTCTTCTTCTTCTTCACGAGATTGATCCTTGGACCTTGACTTTGACTCTTCATCGCCTTTGACTCCAGTCTGAGAGGAATCAGCTTCTAGGTTCTTTGAGATATTATGGATCGACAGAGCAAGCAATATGCACTCCACCCATGAATCAAGAGAAAGGTATCCATCGGTTCCAAGCTGTTGATAACATTCACCCTCAGAAATATCAATGGATGGAATCGAACCACTGGTTTCTCCTTCCTTTGGGATCTTAACAGTCGTTTTCTTGGTCTCAATTCCAGAGGAATGAGTGGAAATCAACAAACCGCGTTTCAAGATATCGATCACATAGAATGCCTCTCGCTCACTGCCAAAGAGTCTTGATATCTCATCAATGTAAGTCTGTATAAATGAGATTCGTTTATCCATTTCACCTGGAAGTCTCATTGTGAGAATTAACGACTGATTGAAGGCATATAATAGGTTTAGTGAATCAAGACAATAAACCATTTTGTTCGTCAAACACTTGAAACACATACATTCAGGGCTATCCTTACATAAATTAAGGGTTCCCAATACCTCAGTGTCATACTTAATGCCCTCGGAGAGTGATAGGAACACAGGGATGGGGAATAAGATTGAAAATATAGTCGATTCTGGGAGACACATTGACACTGATCGAATGTAATCTGTTGAACATTGAATAAGATGCTCTAAATCGGTATCGGTATGGCATGGAAAGATCATTGGGAAAATATCTGGATCACACAGAGGTCGTTCAGCTTGCTCAAGTCCCTTATAAGCACACACGTCAAACACATATTCACAAACTCGTGAGAAAATGGCTCGTTTCAACATGTTCTGAGTTGATATGACTTCCAAAAGAGTATCCATTAGGCATACATAGGAATAAATTGACTCTAGCTCATCTGACCATCCAGATTGCTTTGTTTTCTTAGATTTATGAAGGTGAGACGAATGAGAAAGCTTGGCTTGCTCCATGAGGGTGTGACGTTGCCATTCACATGCGCCTTTACACTCCTTCCAGGATCTCTGAGCCTCCTTGAGTGAGTCGGAGCAACTCATTGGATCAAAGAAAGAGCTGGCAAAAAGGTCTCGCTCGCATTGTAGAAGGAGAGAGTAAAATTTGGAGGACATTTCTGAGCATAAGAAAGGGAAATGCTCCTCTATATTGAAAAAACCAGTGATATACTGTACTATACAATGCATGGAGATGTGTTGTTGTTCATCAGTACTCTCATCGTTGGTTTCATCATTAACAGTTTCCTTATCATTAAATATATTAACACCATCTTTCTTTGCTGGAATCATCTTTCCTTCTTCCCCTTCTTCTTCATCTTTGGTCTTCTTAAAGTTATCGTGAGGAGTAAGTATGTGGATTTCTTCATGCTTAGGCGAATGAGGAGATTCGTATCTTGTTGATTCATCATCATTATCTTCTGTTGTAAACTGTACAGCACTATCTTGAACATTTGTTCCCTTCTCTTTTATATCTGCTTGGTTTGAATCACCAAGACTTAGTTCTTCATCTTTTGCTTCATCTTTCTCTTTCTTCTCCGCCTTTTCGTTCTTTTCTCCTTTCTCTTCGTCTCTTTCCTCCTCTTGGTCTTTTTCCTGCTCCTCCTCCTCTTCTTCTTGCTCTTCTCCTTTCGCTTCAACTCCCTGCATAACCTCCATCCAACGGTGAAGACACTCTTTCACAAGAACAGCAAGATCTGGACATTCCCACCCTTGGACAGAGTCAATTACCCATGAATCCCACTCGGCAAGCGGACAGAGAGAGGCACCACACATATCCCCGAGGAGAGCAAGAGTCAAAAGGGATATCCGAAGAGGTTTGGGAACGGCTGAGACACACATGCACATTGGAAGCAGCAAACCATGCTGAAACATAAGGGAGAGTATATAATTCACATCATTAGGGGAAGGAGGAAGAGAGTCTTCTGATCTATTTTTAGATTCTTTCTCATATAATGAGAATATTGGGATAGACTTTGGATCAAAGGGCATAAAACAAGGGTTTTCTCTCCGACTCGAAAGAACCATAAGACTCGAAAATTCACTTTCACAGAGTGCGCAAAACAGTGAAAATGAGTGTGAAATAAATTGATATGGAAAATATTGAGACAGTTCACTTCCGTTAGAATCTATTTTTAGTTCAGAGGAAGGTGTAGTATCACTCCGAATTCCATAAATAGATTCTAATTTCATTGATTTTCCAGCATTCTTCTTGCTTTTCTCGAGCTCTAATATCCTTTGCATTGAAGCTTGTGACATTCCAAATGAAGCGCATAGTTGTGATAATACTTTGTCATGTTCAGCTTGGAGTGTCTTATCAAAGTATTTTCGTCTTGAGGCCGCCCCAAACTTCGACAATACCCTTGATTCGTTTAAAGTGTGGGCTATATAGAGGGAAAGGGAATGGGCAGAGTTCAATATGGAATTAATTCCGTTGATCAAAGTTACAATTGAATCCTGACGTTGAGGTGATTTTAAAAAGATGAAGGGAGAAGACGGTAAGCGAGGAAGTGGGAAAAAATCTTCTGAAAATGCAATGACACTTCCTTGAAGAACATGAAACACATCAACAATCAATCCACAGAGATATTCACATCTTTGTAAAGAAACACAGTATATAATGTCATTAAGTCGAACTAATTCACTAATTAACCATCTACATATGAAAGAAAATAAAGGATATGGAAGAATGGTGGATAAATGTTTTGATTTTGTTGGAGGTCTTTTCTTCCTAAAAGTATCAGCACTGGGTAAACTTTTTGAATGTTTTGAGGATTTTTCACGACTAACTTCCGTCACAACAATGCCGGAATCTATTGATTGAACAGATGAAGGTTCTTCTTCATCAATCATATCAAAATATTTCCATCCTGGGGAGGAGCTTGCATCATCACTGTAATCTGAAATTTCTTCCTCAAAAAAATCTGCGTGGAGAGAATTATTGATTGTTATCGATGAAGATATCTCAGAGGCACAGGCTTCACTTATTGGAGGAGTAAATCCATAAAGAAGTGAAATAAGGGTTTCAATAACTAATAATCTTATCTGATAACCTTCTGATTGATCAGATTTTCGCAGAGAAGCACGTGGAGATGTAAGGATAGTCCCTCGTATAATATCTGGTTGGGAATGGAGAGAAATTGTATCCATCGATGCTCGAATTGTTAATATAATATAATCATAAATATCCTTATTCGATTTCACCCGAAGGGCACGGGAACGAAGGATTTTTAACCAAACTCCTAAAAAAGGGTTGAAAAAAAAATTAATAAAACGATATCTTATAATATTCAATGCAAAAAATCAAAAATACCCGGTTTCATACCTTCAGTTAGAATCATTTCGTTCGAATTGGCCAAAAAAGGAAAATCAAGCCCAAGTTGGATAAGATCTTATAAAAACAAAGAAATACGTTTTTTTACTAGCAATGTATACACAAGCGAATAAAATTAAATAAAAGAACTATCACAAAATCAAAAAGTGCAGATGATTACAAAAAAAAAAAAAATTATTGAAAAAACAGCAGATAATATTCACACAAGATTGATAGTAAAGTGAATATAAAAGTCAGAATTTCTGGCAATCATCCTTCTAAATTCTTCAAAGCCAATTTTCCCTTCAGCAGCAAATTGGGCGGCCTCTTCCATAACAGCTTCCTTAATTTCGGTAATGTCATCTTCGGACAATCCTTGATCAGCAAGAAGAAGACGACCACGCTTAGTTAAACGATCCTCAAGTTTCATTCCAACAAAATCGCGAAGGATATCTTCTTCCTTCTTTTTACCCTTCTTACCCTTTTTCTTCTTGTCTTTCTTGGGAGCTTTGGCCTCTTTGACTCCAATGGCATGTTTGTTCATTCCTTTGGCGGCAGAACCCATGATAAGGCTAGCAATCTTAGCAGCCTGAGCGGCCTTCTCCTCTTTCTTATCGTCGGTACTCTCAGATAGCTCGCTGTAATATTCGCTATAATATTCATCGTCGCCAGTGCTCCCGCTTGGAGGGGATTGGATTGGAGGGGGAGCTCTGCCGGCTTGCATAGGAATCCCAGGGGCCATGCCTGGTTGTGGCATGGGACCTCCACGGTAAGGAGCACCTGGGGCATAACCAGCAGGATATCCGGGTGGGACCTGCATGCGGGGAGCTTCCATCACAAAGATATCACCAGTACGAGGATCTTTGAAGAGTTTCTTTCCGCTCATCACAGCAGTTGTCAATGACTTGGTAATCTTTTCCATTTGGGTCTTCTTTCCAACTTCAATCATATAATGCTTCACGACAGCATTCATGGCAGCAACCAATTTTGGCTTAGGAACAACGAGGGCAACGACCAAATTCTCAATGTCCATCTCATTAATGTAACCATCGTTGTCTGAATCATACACTCTAAAGGCAACCTGCTCCTTTACAAGAGGATGGGCAGCATCAGATAATACAGTGGCTAGCATAACAAAATTAAGGAAAGAAAGGGAATTGTCTGATTTATGGTCGCTAAAAATACGGCACAAACGCTCAATAAATGGATTGTGAACAAACTCTGGAAGTGAAGAAACAGCAATTGAAGGAACGCGACATCTTCCATCGTCATATGCCATAAGAGAAAAGGGTTCACTCACTAGAGAGGATCCTCCCTTAGAAGAATGATATAAATCTATAAATAATTGATACAAAGCAGTTAATTCCTTCTTTTTGAAAAAAGACCTTGCCATGAGATCAGCAACCATCTCATTCGGCAATTTCCTCTCACTAGAACAGCAGGGCATATTTAAATTTAACCTTTTATAAGGGTGGAATTAATGAAGTAAACAAAACCTAATGAACAATCCGATCGAGAATTATCGGTGTTGATGTATCAGTTAAACTCATGAAGTTCGATGATAATTATTAAATTAATACATGATTATTTTTATTTTTGAGCTTAATATTATGGTTATCATGTCGATTTGCTTCGATTTTTTTTTTGAGCGTCATTCTTTATATATATTCAAAAAATGAATTTGAAAACCAAAAAATAAAGCACAATATTTATTATTTTCTAGAATTTTCATAAAATAATTGCATTTCATAGGACCAAAAATTTTTTGAAAAATAAATCCACAAATACAGAACCGTCACCGAATGATACAACTGATTTCATATAAAAACAAGAAAGTTAGTTTGTTTGTATTTCTATGGGTTTATACAAAATCAGTTGTATCATTCGAGTGCACTGGTGAGTGTCTCATCACAAGGTTTAGATGAAGCATTGTAAAAGATGGTGAGAGAAAATAATAAAAATTATGGAGAAAAATTAAAAAAAAAAAAAAAAAAAAAAAAAAAGGGGGGGGGTGAAACGATCAAATGAGAATAAAAAAAAGAGAGAGAATGGTTATGACTGAGAAGGATGTCGAAAAAAAATAAGGGAGATGGCATTATATAAAGGAAATAATGGGCCAAGTTGAATAATACTTCAAAATACTGTTCAAACTCTGTTTACAAAACTATCACTATACTGCCTGTTTGGAATGTGAAAAAGGTTATACTGCAATTCAAAAGCAAACAAAAAGCAAAGAAGAATCATGATAAAGAGAAAACCAAAGTACTATACTGTACTATACTGTTCTATACTAGCATTAGTACAGATTTCATGCAAAGGCGGACAATGACACGAGATAGTCATAGTCCACTTACACGTAAATACTGTACATATTTGGATTTGGCAGTACATTCTCCTTAGATTTGTCAATATACTGATATATTATAAACCAAAATTCTCTTGAACGTAAATATTTAGGCATTATTTCAACTCACATAAATTCCTTTCTATTAAACAATAACTACTCTATACAAAGACTATACTATACTATCCTTAAACGTATTACTACTATAATACTATTGTGCAGTATAGGACAATATAATCTTGTACTGAGGTGGCAATAATAAATGACGACTACAGTGAATATACACAAGAACATACATATGATAGTTCATCATTTATACTCACTTTGAACACTCTTTTTTCGTCACATTCCGCACATGAAGAGCAACATCATACACAGTGAGCCTTCGTGTCATCCCATTCTTCCGAAGATAGCAGTTAAGCTTCTTCGAATCTGATTCCCGAGTGTTTGCAAAGTAAAGCCCACCTGTATCGGCTGGTCTATCAGTAGGAGATGGTGGATTCACAGTCACAACAAGCACATGACGACCTGACCTTCGATGCGGACCGACAGGGTACAACCGGACAACCGGCACAGCATCGCCAACAGGCGGGGGTACAAGACCACTGAGGAGGATCTGTTCAGCAAGCAAGCGAATATCATCGGGATTTCCTGGTATTCCGTTGACGTACCCAGCGTCAGTAATTCCAAACAAAATTCGACCACCATTGCCATTCATAAAACCACACACTGCACGCAACATTTCATACGAGAATCTATCCTTGTCGCTCATACTCCCCCCTTTTGGGGATAAAACTCCTGAAGAAAAGCTCTTGAATTCTGTGAAAGTGTCCTCTTCAAGATGGAGCTGTTGGGATGGATAGAAGGGCAATGGGAGTGCAGGCAGTGATGAAGACGATGAGTGATGGATGGAATGTTGGCCGGAGCGAGAAGAGCTGCGATTTGGAGTGCTATGGGGATTCGGAGTGCTAAACTTGGCTGATGATGAGTCCGAAATGGAGAATGGGTGGACGGAAGAGGCCTTCGGAGAAGAAACAGTGGATAAGAACTCAACATCATCACTATAAATAGATGTTGGAAATAGAGGTTTCTTTGAATCAGTGTCGATATCCTTCGTTTCATTTTGAGCTCCACTTTTTCCTTCAATAAAATCCACTTCAAGATCGATTTCATCCGAATCCTCCCATATATCTGCAATCACTTCTTTAACATCATCGTCAGAAGCAACAGTTTTGAGAACATCCACTTCTCCTAACTCACCAGGGCCTGGACTTGATGTCCAAGAAATGTGACTATCCTCTTCAGACCTTGGACGAGGGAAAGCAGAAGAAATGTCTTTCATGGGCACACTAGGCCACGAAGGGTTGGGAGGCCATACAGAACGGGGAATGGGTTCGGAGGTTTCTTCCTCTTCTTTCCGGGAGTGCCGGGTTTTATCAAGTGAATGGGGTTCTGGATAGACTAATATCTGCCCAGATGACCGAAGAAAAGAAGTATCGTGAGCTTGGTCATTCTCTTCGCTCATGGACTCTTCCTCGGTTTTATGAGAGAAAGAGGAAGCATCAAGAGAGGGATTTGTGGGCAAAGAGGAAGAACCAGAAAAGCGGGGGTAACTACGTTTTTTGCCTCGAGGATTTGTTTCAATTATATCATGGGCTTGAGTACTAATCTGGGCTGGTTTTGCATCAGGATCTCTGATCTCACCAGATATATCTTCCTGGTCAACACGATACGAGTCAAAGGACTCACTAGTAATCCTTGAAAAGAAAGAGACGCTATATTCCTTTTCCATGTCATGTTGATAGGTCTTAGAGTAAAAAACATCCAAAGAGCGTGAGATGGCATTCTTGTTCATAGTCAAAGCATCCTTCCAGTGTTCAGTAACTTCGGTGTGGAATGGTTCAGACCCGCACGCACAGCATGACCATATAGAAAGGATCTGATCGACAAGGGTTCCATCAATTTCAACAAGCCTTGAGCAACATATAATCCCATCATGTAGGGCTAAAAACAACTCCTTGGGAACATAGTTGAAGGTCATAGCGTTAGAAAGGTACATTCCAATCTCATAAAACACAGGGAAAACAGCTTTGAAGAAATTCGGGGGGATTCTCGTTATCTCCCGGTATTCGTCGTCGAGGACACTCCTTGGAATGAAGTGGGCGGCAATGGATCCAATCGTTATGATAAATAACATGATTCTCTGAATGTCCCCAGGATTCACGGATCGTGGATCATCCAAGAGGCGGTTAGAGGCCTTAAGAATGGAAAGGCCAAGCATGAAGGTTCGATTATAGTTATGTTCTTTCGATGTTCTCGTTTTCACAAGCTCTAAGGCTATCAGAGCACTCAGAATGATATTCTTGGGACTCTCGACTAGATTTTTGGAAAATTCCATTGGGGTAAACTTTTGTTTACCGTCAAGTTCGTGCGTAATTATGATATTCTTTGTTAATAGGGTGGTCGAGAGAGCCATGCAATAGCTCAAATCAGATGAATTATGGAGACTGTGCATCGGTTTCTTATCGTAGAAATAATATTTATCTTGACTTTTCTTTGATTGTTCTTTCCAACGTTGTAATATAAGTTTGGCACCACTAAAAGAGTGCTTTTTGATGGTTTTTGATCTGAAGCAACGAGTTCTAATTTCTGAGTAAAATTTTTCATTATAAATGATGGAGCACAACGATGAGATGTTTGTACATTTAGTAAGCAGGATCTGAATGGACATAGGGGAAATTCCAAAAATATCTAACAAGGGAACGATACCATCCTTAATACCCGAAAACTGTATAAGATCGGAATCATGAACTTTTTTTCCATCCAAATGATTACAAAAGGCGGACAAGAAACATAAGATAGAACAACAAAGCAATGGATTTTGAAGGAAGTAAATATCAAGAACTTCTTCCAAAAATTTAACATCAGACCCACCTTTTCCATTAGGAAAGAAGATTTCATATTCACGAGGTGGAACACGTTCGACAATATCCTTCACAATTTTCTCAAATACAGCAAATGCAGTATTCAATGATTCAACGGAGACCTCCTCATTATTTTCCAAAATAATGGCAACTATGCCATGAGATATTGAAAAAAATATATTTTTGACGTCATGAGGGGTCTCCGGAGCAACTTTTGGCAAGATTGAGTGGAAATAATGTTTTAGACTCGTTATATCCATTGATAACAATTAATTAGAAATAATTAATATGAAAAACAATGAATTCGAGGTATAATGCCAAAGAGGAAGTTGCTGCTGACCAAAATGATCTTGAGTGATCATTCCCGAATACAGTACTCATTTTAGATCTGAGTACAGATATTCTGAATAATTAACATCTAGCCATCAAAACAAAATATTAGCACTCAATATTTTTGTGATTTTATCCCATATCATACGAACCAGTGCTGGTTCGGATTAACACTAATGGAGTTTGCAGGGATCTTCTCTGAATCAAAAATGATCAATTCGAGAATTCAATTATATATAATACTTTCAATCCTTTTTGTTTCTTTATTTCCTTATATTTTTTCAGAATCTTTGTGTACAGCTTATTTTCCCAATTCTGATGATATAAACGAATTTCAAGAGAGGAATAATATTACTTTAACAAAATCGGGCAATACTGGAAAATTATATACATTTCCCTGTGATAACTTTGTTACAAGCGATTCTGTTCGTGCAATGGAAATACTTGAAAACAATTCCCCAGATGATTCTATTGCCGTTGATCAAGTATTTCCAACCGCTATGGTTGCTAGAATGACCTCAACTTTGGACACTTCTGGCGTTGATGTCGTCATCCAAAGAGATGTTGTTCTTGATCTCTCTCAAAAACCCGTTTCTCTCGAGTCATCAAAAACTTCCTCTTCTTCTTTATTTTCCAATGTTGTACGTTCAATGACTACATCTTTTGATGATCCTGACTATCTTGATCAATGGCACCTCGATAAATCCTTTTCAAGCACTGCTGTAGTCGATATTGATGCTGTTGGAGCTTGGGATCTCGGTTATACTGGGTATCATATCCCCGTTGTTGTTAATGATAATGGACTTAGACATGCTCATCCCGACTTCCTTGATACTTATAGTGGACTGTATTCCTACGATTATGAAGAGGATGTTACGGATCCTTCTCCAAGTAGTAGCACCATATACCATGGAACGGCTTGTGCTGGACTCATCTCTGCTGGTGATAACAATGGATCATGTGGGGTTGGTGTGGCCTATGAGTCTTCTCTTTCTGGTAGAAAAGTTATATATGATACTGTCACTACTGCTATACTTGCCGAAGCCATCCAATCTGATTCGGAGTCAATTTCTGTTAGTTCCAATTCCTACGGACCATCTTCATGTGGAGAATCAGGATCTTATACTGTTTGCATTAATGTGGGACATTATTCAGTTGTCAATGATGCCTTTGACTATGCTATCCAGAGCGGACGTAGTGGTCTCGGTACGCTAGTGTTCTTCTCCTCCGGTAATGACCAGGACTATGGTGGTGATGCCAGTTTATACTTCACTACCTACCCCTATGTCTTTTCTATAGGAGCTATCGGAGCTAATGGAAAGACTGCTCCATATTCTAACCCTGGAGAGGTTGTGTCCCTTGTTGCTCCCAGTAATGGTTACGATACTAATGGGGATGTCCTTTCTATCACTACTGATGGTTATAATGGCTGTATATCAAGCTTCGGTGGAACTTCTGCTGCTGCTCCTATTGCTGCTGGTGTGGGTGCTCTTGTTCTCAGCGTTAATGAAAACCTCTCTCTTCGTGAGGTGTTTAACATCCTGATTCATTCTGCTCTCCTCCCACCTGATCCATATGTTTCCAAAACATACGGTTATGACTCCTATTGGAAGCTCAATCCATCTGGAATGTGGCACAATAGATACTACGGGTTTGGTGTGGTCAATGCTAAGCGTGCTGTAATCCTTGCTGAACAGACCATTGCTGGACAGTTGCCATCAGCTATCATGGATGGGACCACTGATACAACCCTGACAATCACCGCTCCAGATGACACTTCTCTTTTCGAGCAGAAGATATACGCCGATGATGGAGATACGGTTGGAGTCTTCGAGTTTACCGTCAGTGACTCTGATTTCATTATTGAAGTCATTGAGCTTAAGATAGATGCTGATGTTGGTGCCTTTTCAGATTTCGAGATTGATTTGCACGTTCCTTCACCTCTTCGAAGGGACGATGATGCTGCTGATGTCATGGTTCCCTCCAGGATCAGTGCTTCCCAAGAGTCTCTTGTTACTTATGAGTCTCCATT
>BQXS01011864.1:0-14218 GCA_024181965.1 Aduncisulcus paluster
TCTTCATCCACAGCCTGGAGATCCTATATTCCTACCCCTATCGCCATTGCTCTTCCGTTCAATGTCCTTCCTTGGTATGCTATGTTCGCTATATCTGAGAGAGTGTATCCAAAGGGTTCTAAGCGTCAACTAACGTCATCTGTGTCATCCAGTCAGAGTGGGTCGAGTGTTGGCAAGAAAGAGGAGTCTGGTATGGGTTCCAACCCTCGTTCTGCTCGTACTTACTCAGGAAACTCTCAGCTTTCGTGCACTTCTTCTCTCCATTCCTCGTATTCCCTTCCTCCTCTCCCTCCCTCTGCTTCCCTTAAGCTCCCTATTTCCATCCCTGTGATGTCTCTCCCCATGTTAAACTGTTGCATCCAAGAGGAAGAGACAAACATATCTCCCACAACGCTCCTGACTCTTGATGTGCGTGTTATTCTGGAGTCTTATGTGCAGACTCACCCAGACAACCGTGACTTGCATAAACTTGGGCTAGAGTGGAAGAATTGTATGAATAATGCAAGGATGACTGTAAAATTGGAAGAAATCGTATGGGCTTGCGTGAGTGTTGCAGTATTGAGTGTAGCTTGCGAAGAAGTTGAGAGGGCTACTCTTCGTGCGCAACATAGAAAGAAATTACTCGACAAATACGGAATAACCCAAGAAGAAGAAGAGGAAGAGGAAGAGGAAGAAGACGAGGCTGATATTGATAGATCTGTTCTTTTAAATCAAATAGACAAAGAGTTGGATGACTATGATAGGGAAATCATACCCAATCTCCGCAAGAAGTGGAATTCCCCCAGTGAAGGGCTTCTTTCCCCAATACCGAAATCCTTGTCCGATGCTTCTTCCATTGGACTGATTCTTGAGTCCTTCTTTGGAGTTCTCATTCTTGTCAAGAGTATCCACTTCATCGCCGATCCATGTGGTCTCGTTATGCCAGGGGAGGAGGAAGAAGGAGAAGAAGGAGAGGAGGATGAAGAGTTGGATGAGAAATGTGATGTGTTCTTGTATTCCTTTAGGGACTTCTTGTGTGAGATCAAGAGAGTGGAAGAAGAGTGGGAGGACGTGTCAAAGAATAGGAAGAGTATCGAATCTATCAGTGCCTTGAGAAAGAAGAAACAGGATGAGAATGATATCCTCGACGTAGCCAAAAGGGTGGATGTTACTTGCCTCATTGGCGTTAGCAACTTAGCAAATGCAATTATCCAAAATATATCTTTGAGAAACTTGGTATCTGACGAATATCTTCTCTCTTTCTGTAACGAATTGAAAGATTGCGATGATGAAATCTATCCCAGTATCGAATTGGCTCACAAATGGCTCACTCAGGAAAATGATGAAAATAGTGGAGAATATGAGTACGAAGAGGAAGAGGAAGGGGAAGAAGAAGAGGAGGAGGAGTCAAATTGAATATCATCAATTGGAATATTTATTGCACTTCGAAACTTCCGATTTTGAAGTTCGATAATGATCAACAGTTGTTTACTCAACGAGTAATTCACTCAGAAATTTATTTTTTGAAGAAAAATAATATTATATAGTACAAAATAATGACGGAAATAAACTTATTGTTCTTTCTGTTGTCACTTGTCGAGGACGAAATTGGAGAAAGAAGGAGCCGTATGAATACATATTAAATTCCACTTTTTGCTTATTTGTGTATTCTTATTTATGAATAGCGTGTCTGATACTTCTTTTAAAGTTTGCATAGATTCGGTTTCCTTTTCCCTTCCTGTTACCTTTTTATACGTCGATTTAGTGGGATAGTTTAACTGTTATCAGAACTTATAATGGTTTATTTCTCCAGTTTTAATCGCTACTCTTTGATTGTTACTTTTATTCTTTCTTTACACGTTGTTCTCACGCAATGCGTGTTTTATGCAGGAGACGATGGTCAATATGGAGGACAATCAGGATTTTTAATGACAATGACAACCGACGCCATGAATGAACTTATTTTTCTTGGTCTTGAGTATGTTTTATTTTATGATCAATTATCAATTTTGATATGCTATTTTTAAAATTATATGAATTCAATTTATCATTGATTTTGATTTATATTTTTCTTAGGCCCTGGTTTGATGATTTTATGGGCACTTTTTGTATGTTTCTTCATTTTTATAACTTTTGCATTATTTTTCTGAATTTATCTTATTTTTAACACTTATTTTTCCTTTCTTCGCATTTAGCTATCCCTGATTTCTCCACAACTCTCGATTTTGGAGTTGGAAAAGCATCAATTTCTCTTAATAACTTCGATATCACCTCATATTCATTTTTCCCCAGTGATGAGGTTTCTTTCAATACTATTCCTTCTGAAAACTTGATTTTTTTGCAATGCACCAATGCAGGTGCTGTTGCTACTGTTGATTATGATGTAAAACTCCTCACGTACCCATATTCAAGATTATCTGGATCTGCCCAGATGTCCATTGGAGATTTCGGTCTCATTACATCGTTAGAAATAACTAAAGTGCCAGATTATGATGATACCACATGTCATCCTGATGCTGAAGCCTGTGGATACCTTCCCGAAGTTTTGCTACCTGATTTTAAACTTGTTCTTCAAGATGTTGTCCTCACATTCATTGGCGATACAGATCCAATCCTTGAAATGATTTCTGATCTCATTGATTCTGCTTTTATCCCTTTCCTTACTAACATTATTTCTGCTTCTATTGTGGAATATTGGAAGGAGAATCCCATGAGTGCCTATTTTGGTTTATATTCTGGTTATTACCTCACCAATGATTCAGAAGAGCTTTTTCTCCCTGGGTATGCCCAAGCTATGATAATAGGTGATGGCTACATGGTTTTCCCAATGTATTCAATGTGCATTTCTGGAGATACAAGCCTCGAGCAAGATAATTCCGTGTTTTCTGGTTACAATCCACCTGCAGATCTTCCCTATGCTGCTTTTGACACTGAGCTCCAGTTCACTGTTGCTTTGGATAATGTTCGCCAAGTCTTCTACAATACTATCAACAATGCAAACAAATGGTTCAATGGTTGGCAGGCTACTTTCGACACTATTGCATGTGTTCCGACTCGTAATGGATGCCAAACTTCGAGCAGATGGACTGGTGGAGATACCAGTGCTTATGTTATTCAGAATAACTTAGGCCGTGACATTGATAATCCTCCTTCCTCTCTCTCTCCTCTGTTTACGTCAAGGTACTGGGAAGAAATATTGCCAGATTTATATGCTCTTTGTCCAAATTGTTATATTGATATTAACACTACATTCCAAACTCCTGATGGTGTCCCCGCTGTTCCTTCAATCTCAATGCGACTCGATGGGCTTGATCTTGTGTATTCTGACTATTTAATCAAGCTTAATATGGTCCATGTTGATGATGGAAGTAGTGTGGCTTCTGTTGACTTTTCGTTTGATCTGAGTACTGACTGTATTGTGTGGAGCGACCATGCTTATTTTAACTTCTTACAAAATGTTGCCACTATCGACGGTTTGACCATTGAATCATGTTCTAATTCCACCGAAGCCGACTCTGATCATTATTATTCCGACTCGGATACCTGTGGTATCGATATTTCTAGCTGGAATACTCTTGTGAATGTTCTTCTAAAAGTTTTCTTGGACAACTTCTTCCAAGTGACATTCAAACAAGACAAGAGATGCTTCCAATATGTCAATAGAATCCCCATTGGTTGGTGGTACGTATCAACGATTAAGAATGAGGAAGTCTATTACATGCCCGATAACGATTGTTTCATTTTGACTGCCGAGTTTGATGAATGTGATTGTGAACCCAAGTGTTTTGATGACAAATCAAGGAGAGATGATGGAACTACGTATTGTATTTCTCAGCTTAGTCAAAAAACCCTCTGAGAGAAGCCTAAATTGTCTGATCTCGTTTCAATGATTTTTATTTCTTGTTTTTAATTCATATATATTTATATATTTATATATTCTTTGTTTATTCACTCCCCTGTGATGATTTTTTTTTTTGTTGTTTGTTTTTTATCCGCTTCAAATACCATTGATATTGAAGTTCTTTTTTGATTAGATTCTCTTTTCTGCTACTATATTGTTACGTTTCTCTTCTTCCAAATATCCAAAGTTTAAAGGCTTATTAAATCTAAAAGCACAATTTGATTTAAAAATGATTATTCAAAAGATTTATATATTTACTAAATGATCCTTGACTCTCTTATGTTTTAAACAGCAACAACGCTCTCAATTCAAGATCATATTATCACCAGACTTAGCAATTTATAAGAGAGGTTATAACGGACATTCCCTCGAGTACTCAAATATTTCTTTCCAAATAATGGAGATAATTGAAATACTGTTCATTGTTTTTAACTTTTTTTTTTTGTTTTTTCCCCCTTTTTCGAATGTATAAAAAAATCTGGTTCTTCGATGTTAATTTGATAATCCAAACCATATGCAAATAAATACAAAAACAAACAATTGAGTCAATTGACTATCCACTGGGAGATATTGCGCTGGAACTTTCATGACTCATGAATTCATGAGACTCTCTTGACAAAAATATCATGAGCAGTGAAAAAGGAGAGAAAAACAATATAATATAGTCCAAGCATGATCTTATCTATCGAATCGATGATGATAGACCATAAAACTTATTGTGTAAATCAAAGTTTGATCAATTAAACTATATTTAAAAACAAATCTTGGATAAAACAAAAGAAACAAGTCAAAAAATCATGACTAAAAGGGAAAATAATGATAAAAAAAACATCAATCAGAGTGATGATGATCGAAACTTCAACGAGGAAAAAAAAAAAAAAAAAAAACACGAGCCGTCGAGGAATCAGAATTTTTGACTCTGTAAAAATTGATAGAGATCGAATTCTGGGCGATATTTTTTGAGAATTTCACTCATTTTCACAATCTTGAACATCATTTCCCTCAGACAATCCTTCAATCCCCCGTGAAGATGGATTCTAGGCAGACCGTCAGCACCAGCGTATTGTTCAAGAACTTCACTCATACGATCAATATATGACTTGAGAATGGTGTGACTCTCAGAATGCCACCTCTTACTCCTGGAATCACATGATTTGATGGGAATATGTTGCTTTAGCAAGTGAACAACGACTCCCACATGAATATCATAGGCTTCAATCATGTCAAAATCGCCAACGAGTAAATTGCCACAATCATTCACTGATTTCCCATCGAGGCTGTAAGATATTGAAGTATGAGGACGTGGGACATAGGTAAAGGTCGGAAGTATACCATTGATAAGGCACCTATGATATTCTTCCTTACTACGAATGGCCTCATAAGCTTTTCTCTTGGCAACTTCAGGATCTTCTGTTTTCAATGTCACAACCAATCTTCGGTGTCTCAGCGAAACTGTTCCGGTTCTCTTGTTCTTGTTCTCTTCAACCCAGTCAGCCCTGAATAACATAAGAGGAGGAGGAGGAGGAAGGCATATCCAGAGGAGAATGGAGGATTCGGGAGGATGTTGACAACTCCTATCGGCAATATCATATCGTCTTCTTTGATTATATTTACGCATAAACATTTCTTGAAACAGAGTATTCTTTTGCTCAGCGCTCAAGAGAGGAGGTTTGTGAGTCTTTGCTTTCTTCACAATGCCACCTTTCATATCAGTGGTTGGAAGTTTCAACTCAGTCACTCCACTGCCATAGAAAGCTGATCCTTTTACCTTGACTTTCCTGTATCCAATGCCAAGCGTAGCATCAGTGCCTTTCTTCTTCTTTCTCTTGTTTCTCACTCCTGGAGCACTCTTGGCACGACCTCCATAGCCTCGAGAATATTGCTCCATCATTTGTGAAGAGGGACGGCCATATCCTCTCGGAATTGCTGTTTTCCTACCAGAGCGAGGATCATCGAAGGATTCATCGTGCGGAATCTCGTGATAAGATTGTCGGGGGCCAAGGGAGGAACGTGACCCACTTTGACCAGATCGATTACTTGGTGATGGACGACTATGCCGATATGACATTTCACTTCCTCTCCCTCTCCCCCTTCCTTGTCTCCCAGCTCCACTTGAAGTCCTTGTCTCAGAGGGACCATATGATCTGACTTTCTGGGGGGAAATATCATCCCCTTCAACAGTTTCCATAAGATCAGCAAAACGATATTCTTCAAGGTTCAGGTCAGAATTGGAATGGGCCAAACGAGAAGTACCTGACCGAGTCTCCAAGTCAGCCATTGTCACTGTTCCTCCCCTAATGGGAAAATCATATTCATCGCTCTCTCGCCTTCTTTGACTAGCCATTTGCCTCTTTCTTCCACTTCCAAATTCATCTTCATCACTATAAATGTCGCTGAATGCAACACTTGGGGCTCTAAACTTACGTCCGTGGCCAGTACCTTCAGAGGTGAACACCCTAATCAAAGGATCGTGGCTTGACAATGAAGAGCGACCACTACTCTGAGAAGATGAACTTTGAGAACGTGGTCTTCCTTGACTTTGTCCGTGCTGGTACGATGGCTGCTCGGGGTATTTCTTTGACTCGGCGAAGACATCTTCATTGACTCTTGAAGAATCGCTTGAACTTCCATGATAGAATTGCTCATCTTCCTCAGATCCCATTTCATCAATATCTCTTGCATGTTTGTGACTTTGTTGTTGCTTTTGCTCTTGTTCTTCCTCCCACTCGGCCTCTGCTACTGCCCATTCATCCTCTTCCTCTCCTTCCTCGAGTCTTCTCCATTCATCACGTCCATCAACATCTTCTTCTTCCTCGCCCAAGAATGGCTCTCCCATTCCATCATCAAGCATGGCCCGATCACCAAAGGATTTGCCAGTGAGAGGGGAAGATGGGGGACGCATTGCTTGCTCAGAACTCAACGTGCCATGTGGGGAAGCATGATATGGGCTGGAGGATGAGTGTGAGGGTCGATAATCCCTATGATCTTCATACGTATAGGCCCCAGTATTTCCAGTATAGAACTCAGAGCCAGAGGAGGACTGCTTCAAACCTGAACGTCCATGTTTGGGATTCTGTTGGGGGCTTTGGCGTGAGGGAGTCCGTGTTCTCGATCCTTGAGAAGTGATGGGCCGATGTGTATAGGCTGAAGCTGGCGTGATGGGAGACGTAGGCATGGCTCCGAAGCGATCACGAGTGGCATATGACTGTGGTTTACGTTTCTTTACCCTTATTCCAGTAGAAGAAGAAGAATAGCTTGACGTTGAGCCTGTTTTACGGAATGATGACCTTCTGCGAGGCCTTGGAGAAGGGGAAAGGTATGTGGAAGAGAGTGTTCTGCGTCTTTTCTCGGCACTATCAAGGGGTATTGCGTGGTTTAACGAGAATGCGGCAGGGAAAAGAAGTGGTCTTCTTCCACGAAGACAACGAACAGCATCACTAAGCCAATCTGGGACTTCAAACCACGGAGGGGGAGCAATATAGTTATAAACAGCGGGTGCCTGAGGTGCAATTGAAGAAGAAAGGAGGTATTGTTCATCAGTTTTGAAATTATAAAAAAGAACAGAACTCGATGTGATTGCAAGACATTCAGAGGCCTTATCAGGATCATCCAAATGTCTCACATCGAAGCGTTCGCACATAATATCAACGTTATTGGCACGTTGAATCTCAGGTTCTTTCCCAAGAAATGAGACAGGATCAGTAGTTTGCGCAGCACAAGCAACTGCAATCCACTGACGTTGTTCCGAGTCAGCGGCAACAAGGGATGAAATAGATGGGGATTTTCCACTGAATGAAGTTGTGTATCCTAACTTTTGTGCGAGAGATTGATAAAACATATCTCCAGGGTGAACATTGGTCTGTTCTCCAGTCTCATCATTTGTAAATATTCTTTTTCCAGTATTTTCATTAACTGAAACCCTCCAATTGGGTGGCATTGGTGAATACAGAGCCAAAGCTGGGATCCACATTCCATCAGGTCGTTCATGTGGATCAATTGACAGGTAGGCCGCCATAGAGTAGAGCAAAAGGATACTACGTGGAAAAGGATCGCTATATCCATATAAATCTGATTTTCCTCTATATTTCGCTTTGAGTTCTTCCCGGTTACTATATAAATCATCAAAAAGTCGTTCAGATGGATGTTCCCAGCTACTATATTGAATCCAACGGTCTTTTGTTTTTGATTTCTCTACAAACCAATAATATACTTTATCTTTTCCTTTCTTTGATTTGGCTTTGCGCCATAGAAACGGAATTGGTAATTCAGCAGTAAGATTTACGTCCATGACCAATAATAATAATTGATATAAAATTTAAATAGGTTGTTTAAACAAAATAAACCTCAAATATTATGATGGAATTTGAATTTGACGCCAAACGCCGAAATTGTGAATTTTGATTTCGATTAGCTGAGTGTGTTTTATAGAAACGGGAAACTAGAATAAGTCGGAGAGAGATAAATTAATCATACAATTTATGCCGGAATATATAACTATTTTAAGAAATATCTACAAATTCGCTCAAAAACAATATTCTTCCGATATGATTGTTCCATACACATCAAATGTGGAACTATTAATTTTGATTTTCCTTGTTTTATTCGCTTTTGCTATAGCCAAACCTTTGGAATACCCATATGAAATGCCATCAAGTGTTATGGATTTATCTGGAGATTATTCCAACATGTATGATTGGGATTTCCTCAATTCACTTGAAGATGATGCCATGATAATTGCTGATATATTGGCATCTGCTTTCCCTGATGAATTAACTCAAAATTGGGACCGTTTTATTGCATACGACGAGATGATGCAAATTTCTAAATATCTTTGGCCCTCTATCACAGCTAAGCATGGTACAAACATATTATGCCTGTATACTGCCATTATGGATATTGTTTGCAGTACTCAAATCATTGCTCTTGCTCAAGATTCTCCATACGTTCTCCATTCAAATATATACAATGCTATTAGCCTTGATAAAGAAAACTTTGGTGTTGATTTGAAGATTCCCCATGATAGTTTTGCACGTCTCCTTATCAATTTTGATGTTACTTATAAACCCATAACTTATAAAAAGCCAATCACAACTGGAAAAGCTATTAGTGTTGCGGGTCTTCCTGGAGTATACTTGGCTTCAGTTAATGAGGATTCCTTCAGGGTTGCCTCCGTAAGTTCAGATCTTCAATCTCTTCATGATAATTCTATTTCTTCAATCCTCCAATCCATGAGAGATCGTGGTGATATTGGAACGCAGTGGCTTCGTGGAAAAATATTCGATGATTCCAATGTTTGTGACATTACAGCAACTAATATGACTTACAATTATCACTTTGCTTGCACATTCGATGATAACACGCCAAGTCAGATTGTACACACTGAATACCACTACACCGCTGAATACAATCATCTTATTGGCGATGGGCAGAGTTCTGTAGCCGCTGTTGCTGGTTATCCTTATGAGGGAGAATCCACACGTGATGGATGTGACATAACTGGAGATACTACTGATTGTGATGCTCCCCCTCCTTATCTGACATATGATCCCCTTTCCTTTGTCTTTGATAATCTTGAAGGACGTGGGAGTTCGAAGAATACCCCTAAATATATTTCAAACTTCATATTCGAATCCTATCCTGTTCGCATTGGTCTCTCTGCTGGCTCTATATCAATGGATGCCAATGATAGTTATGCCATGATCCAAAAATGTCAAGAGTTGGCGAATGGGGATGTTGTTGAGTCTTGTGTTAATTTCATTCCAGCTTTTGATTGGGGAGTATTTATTCTTTCTCTCATTCTTTCTCTCTTCATCGTCTTCATCTGGATTTGGGGTGCTAAATACAATGAAACGTGGGAGAGGGAATATATTTTTGAACTTTCGAAGAATAGAATCCCTGATTTAGACTTTCATCTTTCTCCTGGATGGTACAAAAAGTGGCTATATTTGCTTTGTTTTGGTGCCATTTATGCATTATCCGTTGGCTATTATATCGGTGTCGGCTTTAGCACTGACCTTGGTCTTGATGATGCCAATTGTGATATTACTGACACTAGTACGCAATGTCTTCTTGTTCAAGCATCGTCTATTTTGTATCTCTATCCTTTCTCTCTTTTTATCTGGTTGTGTTGTTTTCTTTTGAAGGATTTGGCACTTAGTGAAGTTTTCTATTATTTTTTCCCTGTTCCTCTTGGGGTTGTTGTGTTTTCCCCAGCAGATCAAGAAATCCGACGCCAATGGTTTTTATTCTTTGTTTTTATCGCAAGATCGGCTATTTTGACGATTAATTGGTTGATTTGGTGGTGGTTGGATTTACTAAACAGAGACATATTGAATCCAAGAGAAGATCAAATCAAAGTTTTTGTAAATATTTTTGGAAGACCTTATTGGAATACAATATCATTCCTAGTATTCTATACTATAGTTTATCAATGCCTACATGGCTTTTTATTGAGGATGATCAACCAATCAGTACATCGGATATTACTTTAGCTGTCGTATGTTTGAGTGGAGCAATATTTGAATTGATTGCTCGAATTCAGTTCCAAATATTCAAGAGATCGAATATTCTATCTGTTGGGGGGAAATGTGACTACGGACTTTGGAAATACTTACCAAAACCAGATGCACTGGGTGAAATGGTGTTTTGGTTTGGTATTTTATTGTTTAGTTTTGTTTCAGATGGTTTTTATCATATATGGAAAATATCTGGGTTTGTGTTATTGGTTCTTGTTCGGTGTCTATATTCCTCTCCTTTTAGGAATGAAATATTCACTGGTTCAGAAGCTAATTTACTTGATTATGTTGATTCCCAGTTCAATAATTGATTGAATTTGCTTCAATGACATGATTTGTTATTATAATGTGGTACGAACGAATTATTAGAATCTTTTTTCAATTTTTGGTGTGTTATTTGTTTTTTTTATGGGTGTGATCATGATTTTTATGCACTTTATAAATTTTAAAGGTGCATATTTCCAATCGTTTTCATCAGAAACTCCTTGAATAAAAGCGGGTCATATTATGACCATAATGAAAGTAAAAAGAATTTTATTTGATCATATTATTGATCAATTAATTGTAAAGAATTGAAATTGGGAGCGAAACAATAAAGAAACTCCAAAATGGCAATAAACAGAAGGTTATAGGACTAAAAGCTCACCCTTTCCCCTTTTCATGGAGATTCATGGCTTCATAAACGGAAGTGACTTGCTTTATGTCAGTTTCAGCTTCGAGTCCACCACAAAGAACTTCATCCAAAATAAAATTGGCCTTATCAGCATTAAAGATCAAATCAAGCTCACAAACACTTTGGAATGCAAGATCAAGAGCTTCAACGTATATATGAATCAAATCCATGATGGCAAGTGGGCTTTCAGATTCATCAATCACGAAAGCGAAGTATAATGTGGCATAATGACGAAAAATAACTCTAGTGTTAGGATTCTTCAAGCCAACATCTCCAGAAAGGAAATTGCATGATGTATCTTTCCTTTTTGTAAGAATTTCATACACACGGCCCATCACTTTTTGCTGTTCAGCAGTTGTCTAAGAAAAATGAACAAATCGTATAATAAATTTATAATTATCGGATAATTCAACAAATATATTTCAAAAAAATTCATAAAATCAAAATAAATCCAACAGAATCAAGCTATAAGAAAAAAACTGGGAGATTGAGAATAATAGATATCACAATTTAAAAAACATACATAATCCTCATAAAACCTGAGTAACCTTGGTAATCCATGATTATTAACAACTATTACTGCTTCTATCATTGTCTTGTGTGGCAAAAAATGAAAATTCTATAGCAGATGAAAATAAAGGAAATCTAACTTAAAATAATTTATTCCTATCTAATACTTAGTTTTTTCATCTCAGTATTTTTTTCTTTTTGGATGTATTCAACTCACATCGAATGTTTTCGTATTTCATCACCATTTTGGCGCCGTAATGTCGTTCGAGGATCGCCTTAAAGGCTTATTTGCGAAAGCTGGTATGGAAACTAATATATTTGATACAGCCCCTAAGGAAAGAAGACTTAAGTCTGGAGAATTGATCAATCTCGAAGATTTATACAAGGCTGTAAAGAAGTTGGGTGGAGCTGATGAGTGTTTTGATAATAAGAGATTTGCTTCCGTCCGTCATGCAATGAAATTAGCTAAAGAAGAATCCACAAAGCAATTGAAAAAATGTTTTAAGCTTTTCATCACACCTGTTGCCACTTCTCTCCCGTGGGATGTTCCTGCAGGGCCTGGAAAGGATGTTCCTGCAGGGCCTGGAAAGCGTAGGCATGCTGATAAATCATCTTCGAAAAAATCTGCCGCCCCCGAAAAAAAGAAAAGGCGTTTTGTTCTTGATAATTTTGCTCTCACTGAAGCTGGTGTTGAAGGTGAGGATTCTCAAACCGATGGATCGGAGGAAGAAGGAGAAGATACTGATCTTAGTGATCCTTTCGTTGTTAAAAGTGGAGATGAAGGATCGAGTTTTGATGATATAGACCAAGGTCAAATGTTCCAAAATTTGGCTCAAGACCGTTTCACAGATGCTGATGATATGAATGCAGCTGCTCTTGCTGTGGGTGAGCGGTATGTAAAGAGAACAGAGCAGGAAAAGCGTGCCAAGGTCATGAGAACAAAAGCAGCTCAACCTGGTGTCGGAGATCCTCATTTATGGGAGGTGAGTGTGAAACCGGGGCGTGAAATGGAGGTTTGTTTCGGTATTATGGAACATTTCCTAATGTGCACCAAAATAGGCGTTCCTCCTCCAATTTTCAATGTTATTGTGCCGAATCACCTGAAAGGAAGGGTATTTGTCGAAGCCCACTATGCTGCAGATGTTGAAGAATCCATTCGTGGTCTCGATAATATCTATTTTTCTGCCAAGTTCCGTAAAATCGACAAGCCCGACTATGTTCTGAAACAGAATCCAATCACTCGGCGGAAGAAGAAGAGTGCCATGACTCCGTTATCTTCATCAACAGCTGGTTCAACTGTTTCTGCATCTGCCTCTGCATCCATTACAGCTGGTTCTACAGTTAAGATCACCCGTGGAGCTCTTAAAGGACGTCGTGGAAAGGTCATTGTCGTAAAAAAACGCACTGCCGAGATCCAACTTATCGGTGAGGATGTTGGTGCTGACGATATCGTTGAAGAAGAGCTCACAAATGTCATCCATGACCTCAAGAAACACTCTGAAGTCACTGTGGTCGGTGGGAAATACAGGGGATGCCATGGGTTTGTGTTTGCTGTTGGTTATCCAGAAGTCCGTGTATATATTGCTGAAGAGAAAAGGACTGTAACCATGGATATTTCCAACCTCAGGGAAGGAAACATTGGTGGAATTCGGAGGAGTGTCGGAATTTATAAACTGGGTGATATCGTACGGTTTGGAAAAGGTAAGAATGACAAGGGTGTTATTTTTAGAATTGTGAATGAGGATAGTATCTTTGTATTGCATTGTGATGGTCAATCGGATAAATATGCTTCTGTGGCCCTTTCAAGACCTGCTCCAATCAAGCGTTTTCCCACGGACATGAACGGGACTCCTGTCAACGAGAAAGCCAGAATCAAGATCACTCGTGGAGAGTATATTTCTCAGACAGGAATTGTGGCTGCCGTCACAATTGATTTTATTTTCGTGAAACTCGATGCTGTCGGAAGTGCTACCGGTTCCAATGGTTTTGTTGTTCTCCCCCCTTCAAATGTAAGGGTTCTCGGTGCCATCAGTGGTAAGCGTCGTGAGCGTAAAGTCGGAATGGATTCCCTTATTGGTAAAATGGTCTCAATTGAGCGTGGACATTATAGTGGTTATCATGGGTTTGTTAAGACAGCTGATTCCAAGACGGTGACACTCGTGGTGGACGCCTTGAGTAAGGAAATCACCATGGATCGTGGGGATGTTGGTGAAATGAAAGACGACGATGAGGTTCTCCGCCAGGGTGGAGCCTTCGGTGCTGAAAGTCGTGGCTGGGCTGACGGTGAGGGTAAAATGGGTACCGGCGATGGCCGTGATGGTGCCGGCCAGGAGAATGTGTTTGCTGCCAATGAAGCCATGTTTGATGATCTGAATGACTTTGATGACCGTGACCAAGGGTGGGATGATGATGAAGCTGATGAAACTGGAAAGAAAGGCATATCTGGTGAAGCTGGTGAATGGAAGGAGTGGGAGAACGAGGGTGGAGATTGGAAGGATGATACTCTGGTCGGGGCCAAAGATGACCTTGAGGATGCCTGGGGTGGCTCCATGGATGAGGATGAGGCTTGGGATCAGGAAACATTCAGAGGTGAAGGAGAGAAAGGAAAGAAGGATGAAGCTGAGAAGGCAAAGAAAGAGG
>BQXS01011879.1:0-14230 GCA_024181965.1 Aduncisulcus paluster
GGAAAGATCAGTGGTGTCTGTCGATGTCAGGACAAGAGTTGAGATCACAGGTAAATGTCCATTTCCAACTGAAGCAGCAAAAACTTCATCAGTGAACCCAGATGTCAAAGCAACACTTAGTTCTGTGATTTGAGAAAGAGTCGATATTCGATCAAAATTGGAAGGTAGTGTTGAAGAGAAAAAAGAAAACCGCGTGACATTCACCAGATGTTCGATACCAGTAAAATCATTGAGTGTCACTTCGGTGCACGACAACAAGTCAGAACTAGTTCCAAGGAATTTAAGGGAAGATATTGAAAACAACCCAACCACGCTTTCAATATGAGACGCCTTTTCATCATCAGAAAACATATCCAGAACACATGTTTTGAGGACAAAATCAGGAAGAATGTCGACACATGCAGCAGTATTATCCTCAACCCGACACTCTTTGCCATATTCACACCCGTAAGCGCAAGGAATATCGGAAGAACATGTAAACACGGCCGAAGAAGAATAAGAAACGGATGAATTCTGGGCACAGACAGAATTCCATGTATCAGACCCTATCTTAGTCTCAGAACACACCTTATTGTCAGACAATGAAGGACTATCATCACAATTACATGTTTGATCTGAAGTAGAAACCAGAGATTCGAGTCCAAGAATAACAGAATAGGCGTCGATATCAGAATTAGAGGTGATTCCACAAACACTACATCCAGAAATATTTAATTCCTTGAGGGAACTGTAAGCTATCAAAACAGAGAGATCACTGATATTAGAATTGGAAATGTCCAAAACTTCGATTGATTGAGATAGATTGTAGATATTAGAAAGGGAATAATTATCAAAATAGCTATTCTGAGCAACTAGATTGATCAATCCACTGAGATGTTCAAGTTGAGTGGAAGGGACAGTTGTAGAACTCACATCAATAGTCTCCAAAGATGTGTTAATCTGGTATAAGATATTGGAATAAAGATAAGAAATATCAGACACTCCAGAATTAGCGAGATAAAGGGTGTTCAGATGAGTTGAAACACTAGCAACCCCTGATATATCGGACAAATTTGGGTTACGACTCACATCCAACAGTAACAAGTTTGAAAACTTGGCCATAGTTGAGGGATTAATATGTCCATCACCAAGATTTGAATTAGCCACCCTTAGTTCAATATATTGGTACGAACCATAGTGGAAACTCCAGTTTAAAACTGGATTATCGTTAACATAAAGATGTGTTATACTAGTCAAGTGACCAATATAGCTCAAATTATCAATCAAATTATCACTAACATCAAGTTTTGTAATGTTAATTGCATGTTGGATACCACGAATATATTCAATATCGCAATCAATACATTCCAAAGATTCCAATAATCTCAAAGATGCCACACTATACAATGATCCATTGTGATCATCCGTTGAAATATCTTCATTGAGTTCAAGACACGAAACAAAGTTTGAATCAGCAATAACAAGTTCGCAACTACCCTGGAATGTATCTGTAGCAATTTCCACCTTCTTGCATTCCTTACCATATGCACATCCACCATTACAATTCACATCAGTATCGTTCCAGCATGTAAATACAGAAGAAGAATCAACGTATGTAACGTATGAATCAGATGCACAGGTTGAATACCAGTGGCCAGATTGATAATATGTCTCAACGCAGACCTTATTTTCACTAATGGCGTCGATTGACACAATATCATCACACTCACAGACAAATCCATCTGGAGGACTTGAAAATGTAAGTGAAGAGACATTAATGAATTTTGATGAAAGAGAAGCTGGTAAATTGATACCACAAATCGGATTCAAATCGATATTTAAATTGGTAAGATTTAACATGTAAAATGGAGAAGGATCGGAAATATTATTCGATGAAATATCCAAAGTATGAAGATTTTCAAGAGATTCTATCATTGAAACAAGAGGGAATAGATCAACTGGATTTGAAGCATATATCCCACTGATATCAAGGATCTCAAGGGCACTGTTGAGAGAAAATGAGGAAGGATCGAAAATATCAATGTTGGAACAACCTCGAAGATACAATTCAGTGATCGTTTCAGCAAGTGAGATAGAAGACACCCCAGTGTATGAGAGGTTGAGAATTGTAATATCATTGAATGTGGGTAAATTCTCCAATGAAGTGAGAGACGTGCAACCATTAACATTAATAGAGATTAAAGAGGCCGGGAAGAGAGAGTTTTCCGTCAGATTATAGGTAGTATTATTTGGAATAGATAAGGATACGAGGGATTCAAGCATCGAAAAATCATAATCCTGTGCAAGATTTACATTATCAAGAGTCAAATCTTCCAAGTTATTCAGGTTGGAATTGAACAGAGATATCAAGTCAATAGACCCTAAATCTACATCAAACATACTGAGGGATTGAATAGAATCTGAAATGGGTTCGAGATCATCAAATGATATCTCGTCAGAAGTTCCAGAGCCTTGTAAAACCAGTGTTTCTATGTTTTTCGCCCAAAACAGCCCCTGTAGAGAGCCATCAATGGTAAAATCGAGATGTTGCACAAAGAGAAACTCCTCACTTGTGACATCATCACAATTAGCTTCATGACCAATTTCCAAGCAGATAGCTTCTCGCATGTTGGAAGATGGGATTGTGATATACTCACAATTGTCTCCATGGTAACCTGAACGACATTCGCAAAGAAAGGAAGAATTTCTGATAAGAGAAACAAACCTATCATTTTGTTCACAAGCTTTACAATTGGTTGTGTTCGATCCCTGATCGCATGAAACACATATAGTATTTGATTCATCCCATACATATGAATTCCAGCATTCTGATGCATAGTGGTATGGATAAACCTCCCTACATGTTTTGTTCTCACTTAACAGCGGAGAATCATCACATTTACATGGTTTGGTAATTGATATTGAAGTAATAACATTATTAGCATAAAAAGTATTGAAGTATGAGACAATATTCGCAGCATCACAAATATAATTATCATCAATATCCAAATTCTCCAGGACAGAAACCAAAGAATTTGTCTCAAAAAATGGGGAGAAATCTGAAATATTATTTCCTCGAAGATTGATCGAAGTCAGAGCAGTGGAGTCTTTTAGCTCCAAGATATCACCGATTCGCCTTATATTACAATCTATCAATGATAAAGTTTGCAAACCAGATCTATTTGCATTATTATTAGCTTGAATTTTAATAACCATCCCATCTTGAAACCAAGACAAGGACTTATCAGTAAAATCACCTCCAAGATTGTATCCAGATAATATTAGCGTTGTCAGACTACGGATATACTCAAGTCCAACCAAGGAAGTTATTGTAGCGCTCATTGTTGAATCAAACGATACTGAATTTGCTCCTAATTGAACAAGAGCAGAGACAGGGATAACCCCAGTTGAGGGCAGAGAACTAAACTTATTCCTCAAACCATCTCGGAGATACTGATCGTGAATTGTGTAACAGGTTGTGCCATCCTGGTAGGCGATAGCAGAGCATGTAACACTATCCGAATCAATATCATAGATTTCATTGTTTCGAAATGTTGGACATCGTATCCCACCATCAGGAGAACAGTTTGTTTCACTATTACCGGAAATATGAATGCAATTCTGGTAGAACTGAGAAGAAGTTAACGGCTCCGATAATGATAAGTTGGGAAAAATACTTGTTAATTCAACAAGAACTTCCTCAACAGTTTCAGTGTTACAAAGGGGTAAAATTAGGTTATTAGAAATATCTTTTTTAAATTCTAAATATTCAAGGTTTTCATTTCGAAAGATAGGAGAAATATCGGTTGCTCCACATCCACTCAAGACTAGATACTCAAGGTTATAGATATTGTATAATGGAGACAAATCCCTGATATCCGTTCGCCTATCATAATAATCAGATGCACCCGAATATCCAGAAATATCAAGAGACAAAACATTCACCAGCTCTTTAATGAATGAAATATCAGATAAATACAAACCTTTAAGCTCAAAGTCTGTAACACTGATCAAATATTCAAATCCTTCAACTGTTCTCATCAAAAAATGATCATCCACAAAAGAAACGGACTCAGTAACTTTAGCAAGATCAAATATATTGTAATCATAATCCGAGCCATCTGGATCAGCAAAATCATCAAGTTGTTGGCGTGTGTAATATGAAGCAAAATGAACATTGTACAACTCCGCACAACTATAAATATCATACCAAGAGACTCGACACAAATCTTCAAAATTCCCACCATTATACCGAGATTTACGTCCTAACTGCCGTTCCGTTGCTTCACTGACCCCTGGTTGAGTAGTACTCACACATGTATAATTATCATAATCAAATGAATATCCATTCCAGCACTCAACAGCCCATCTATCACGATACAACTGTTTACATACCTTGAAATCATCAAATGAAAAGCCTTCGGAGCACATACATGGTTTGAGAGTCGGCAGAGTCAACTCAGAATCAATGGTTAAAGATGTGAAATTATTATTTAAAGTAGTAATCACTTCAGTACCATTACAAATTGGATTATACTCAATGTTTAATGTTGTTAAATCCCCACTTGAATCAAATAATGAACTTGTAAGCAAAACAGAGAGGTCAGAGATGTTATTGTTCGAGATATCAAGATACGAAAACTTAAATGTGTCCGTATAAATATCACCAGAAGCCAAAGTTGTTAAATCAAGAACATCTTCGAGACGATCGATCCCACATCCACTAAGAGATAAAACAGTCAAATTTGAAGATCCAGAGATCGCTCTAGAGAGAGCTTTTACAACCAATCGATTGTGTTGATTTCCAGACCCACCAAGATAAAATCCATCAAGATACAATTCTGTTAAGTTTGTTGCATATTCAAGGCCTCTCAAAGATTTCACATAACCGGGAACATCAGCAATATCGAAGCTACCGGTTACAAGAGTTCGTATATCACTCACTTTGAGCACTCCAGTTGAGGTTGGAGTTATAGAATACTGATCTATCAAGTATTGACGAAGAGATTCATCGTGAATTGTATAGCAAGAGAATGATCCATCAAGATGATATTCAGGATATGAAATTGCAGAACAATCGACATAATAACCTCCATATTCGTCATCTACAATCACCTCATTATTCAGGGCATGTGCCAAAATTGATGGACAATCACTTGCATTATTTGTAACATTCATCTGGGAATCAAACTTGTCAGTTGTCAAATGAGGAAAGACAGAAACAAAGTACTCCCGAAGGACAGCAATGCTCTCTGCCCAACACATTAGGAGATCAGGAGATGTTCCAACAAGGAGAAGATCTGTAATGGTAACATTCCGATACAGAGGAGAAATATCATGCAAATTAGGATTCCCATAAAGATCGAGATAATTAAGGCGAAGATTATAGAATAGAGGAGTAAGAGAGCTTATTTGATTTCCAGCAATCTTCAACCGAAGAAGCTGGCCAGTTGTGCCTTCCAAAGATGATATGGAAGAAACATTCAAATCATTATTGAGGTTAAACTCGGGCGAAGATACAAAATATTCAATGCCAGTAATGTCAGCAATTGACAACTCTCCCTGTAACTCAATGGGAGTTGAATAATTTGCAAAAGCAACTGCATCAGAACATTCCGAACCAAGCAACTCCGAGGAACAAAAAAGATTGTTCAAATTAGAATCAGGAATATAATCATTAGAAATATACCATTTAGCCGAAATATTAACAAATGAATCAAGGGAATCTTGAATTTCGAGAATTGACAATGAATCAACATCATCATTGAATGAAAAATCTTGATATGAATTAGATAATGATATAAAAAATAAACAAAAGCTAAAAAACAAAAAAATAAATGTTTTTGAGAGATTGGATAAGAAAAATGTCCACATCTGAAATAATAATGATTTCTTTTATATATATGGTAAAAGTAGTTTCTAAACAGAAATTATAATATAATAACCTAAAATTTCAATCTAATTACTTGTGAAAGAGGCGAGAATGAAAATATGCTGTAATATTATAATAAAACGAGAAAAAATTAGTAAAATCAATAGAAATTAAAATAAACTCATTGACAAAATAACATACCCTTTTTGAAAACTCTTTTACCTTGCAAATTGGGCTGGAATCTTTAATTTTTTTTTTTTAGTCGAATTGTTTTGAGCTCAAATTGAAAAATGTTAAAAAAAACTATAACTAAGCAAACCCTTTATATTTTATCAATAAATTTGCGATTCTTATTTATTTTTTATCGTGAGCATCAATGTTGCTGCATCATCTCAACTGAAGATCATTCGCCAAGTCCAGCAGCGACATCAGTTGTTTCCCCTTCCATTCTTTCCATTTCTCCCTCTCCTTGGCAACGGACTCCTCCTCTTCACAGCCCCCTTAAAATAACGAATAAATAGGTTTGTTAGTGAAAGGTCCATGTCTCCAATCTCTAAAAAATTATCGCCATCATCGAACATAATGTACATGAAAAAATAGAAACCGTTTAAAATTATTTTTAAAATATATAGATGTTATGATCAGTATTATTCATTATAGCGCAAATTATCTTCCAACTTCGCTCAATAACCTCAATTCTTCTTCAATAGACCCAATAGGCCGGCTTGAATGTGAATCATGCCCATCATGGATGGTATGTTGGTCAGAATACCCATCTCCGACTGCTCCAATATCTTCAATTGCAGGGTGATATGCCCCCTGATGATGATCTTCGGGATGATCCCATCTAGGTTGGTGATGCATACCCATTGAATGAGAGTGTTGAGTATGACTGGGGTGGGTTCTGCGCAACTGATCCACTGATGATCCAAGCTGATCAACACTCATCATTCCGGCAGTTTGAGCCTCAGATTCATATATCATGTCATCAGCTTGCTCATGTTGTTCTTCTTCATCATCATAGTACTGCCCTCCATGATGCTCTCCCATAGGAACACCTCCGTCGACAACAGCGGAGACGTCTCCATAGACCCACATGTCGGGAGGAGCATACAGAGAAGGTTCAGAGAGAGGCTGTCGCTTCGATCTCTTCTGATCATCTTTCCACCCGCTGGAATGTGGATGTTTCGAGGAGGAGGAAGAGGAAGCAGAGGAATGCTTGGATCCACCACCAGACCTGGAAGAAGATCCTTGCTGGGAAGTCTTACCGGCAGCAATCTGGGCAGCTCTGGCAGCACTTTGAGGGGTCAATGTTATTGGTCTCTGATACTTACCCCTGTGACGTGGAGCTGGCGATCTGGTAGTCACAGCTGGAGCTGTATGAAGGAGCATGGGCCCGGAATGGTGAGAATGGGAACCTTGGGCAATATGTTCAGTTTGCACAAAATGGTCGGATGATCCAGCCGAATCATGAGGGGGTTCGACGCCATCCAGAGAACTAGCATAGAAAACCTCATCGTGGTCATAGGAATCTGGGGCAGAATAAATTCGTTTGTGATAATTTGCAGCCAATTCCCTCGAACGTTTTCCGATATTGGGTGAGAAAGTGTTCGTTTCCCTCGCAGCAATCTCTCGTTGATGGAGAGCTTCTTCCCTACGCCTCTTCTTCTTCTGTTCATAGACCCCGACACGTTGAGCAAGAGGGAAATGCTTCCTCTCCGACAAAATACGCTTTGATCCTTCACATACTTTGCTTTTCTCCCGAGATTCAGAAGCCTCACGAAGCTCTTTTTCCACAGCTTCCTGGCGGCGTTTAGCTTTACGCTCATCAAAGAGTTTCCTTTCAGCATACAACCTATCAAACGTGGAGAGTGATGAACCAGAGCCACTTCGGTGACCCATGGAGCCTCGCTGACGAGAAATGGGATTATCATGCATAATAACAGGCGACCCACTTTTTATCTGCTCCCTACGTTTTTTGATAGTTTGTTGACGCAAAATCTCTGCCCTAGTCATCCTAATCTTCACATGGGGACTCCTGGGAGGAGGAGAATGAGATATAATGGGTGAATGGCTATATGTTAATGGATCATCGACCTTTCCACTTTCTAATGCATGAGATAAAATTTCTTTCGTGCTTCGTGACCTGGAATCATGGGAAATAGCGGCTCTATAATCAGATTGAGATACGGCCCCTTTAATACACGCTTCCAACAAAGCAAACTTTTCAGCAGTTGATGAATTGGAAAATTCCTGTTGAATACCTTTCTGTTTTACATGCTTAATGGCGGATTGAAGTTGAATCTTAGCTCTTTCTCTAGGCGACCGAATTTTTTGAAAAACTTCTTGTACAGGCGTCATTTTTGATTTCTTCTCACCAATACTTTCATCATCAGTAATTCTTTTTTTTGGAGTTACAACTTTATGAAGTTGTTTCATTGGTTGAGTTGGTTTTGAGCTTTGAAGATAATTTTTATCGTCAATAATATCTTTTTTATGAGTTATTTCCACTTCTTCATGCGATTCTGATGCCGATTCATTTGTTCTACTGTCATTTTCGGACTTTTCAACAGGGGGTGGGCTAGGGGCCAAATCTTGCGGAATAGGTTGGGGTTGTGGAGGTTTCGATGCTTTTACAATCCGAGAAGATAATGGATTTTTGTATAATTTCACATCCATTAGCTCAATGGTCTCAAAAAATCAGAAAAATTCTTGGCGGAGGATATAGAAGTAAAAACAATACAATATACCATAGAACTAAATAGTACATAGTGAAAAAACACCTATTTATTATTAAACGAGTATATATTTTCAACCGCGAAACAAGCAAAGATAAACCAATTTAAAATATCCGAAAATGACACCAAGATGAAACAGACATAAAAAATGACACAATCTACAAAAAATTTGAAGAAAAAAACTAAATTTGATCACATTTCCTTTACAAAGATTTTTAAAACAGTTGTGTCAGATGGGTCTGAGGTGAGTGGAATTTTCTGTAATTCATCCATAAACTCTTTTTTCGAAAACGGATCCACATCAAATGTTCCATATACATAACTACAATGCGTCAGGTCCTGATCCATCTTGGTTGTATCATCAATGGCTTCTTTGCATTGTTTCTCAGCCATTTTGAATTGAATCCCGTATTTCTCCCCAACACTATTACAATGTCTGACAAGAGCAGACTTAGATTGATCAGGAATAGAGGCAGAAAGCTCAAAATATGTCCCTCCGACAGAGGTACTAACTTCGAACTTACTGCTATCCTTGATAAATCCATAACGGGAGAACGAATCTCTCCTTCCACCACTTTGTTGATGGTATGAAGTTCTCTGGGAACTGCCACGATCACTCCTTGGCCTATGACTTGACCCTCGCCCACGACCTCTGCGAGAACCCCTCTGACGAGAAGAGTATGACGATTGATGCGAAGATTTGTATGAGGTATCACTACGACGACCCATTGGGGAATGATGGTGAGAATAATACGAGTCACTTGGAGTCATCTCTCTAGAAGGGCCTGCCATGGTCATCATTGAAGGGGGATAGCCAGAGGAGGGCGTTCTCATGAGTCCATCTGGTTCCGATGGGTTATGGGAATATGACGAGGGTTGAGCATATCCCATTGGAGAAATTCCACCCATGTCGTGCGTTGGGTGTATGGTTGGTGATGAATGAAATCCAACGAAAGCCGCATCCAATACAGAAGGATTGGTTTGAGTTGTAATATTTTGATGAGGATATGATGAAATAGATTGAGAATGATATCCCTCAGGCATACCCGGTTGGGTGGTTTGGAACATCTCGGGCCCTTGAGGGGGGATAACGGGAATATCCTTTTTAGCCACTTCTTTTTCATGTTTATCATCGAGAAACGACTCAAATGATTGTCGGATTATACTAAGGAATCGTATGGTATGTGAGGCATCGCTGGGATTGGGTGGAGATCTGATAAAAACAAAACTATCATAAAAGGGAGTTACTTCAATCTTATCATGAGGAGATTGTTCTTTAATTTCAATTCCATATGTATGGACATGGAAAAGTTGATGATCAATTTGCTCAGAATGCTTTGGGATCTCATGATGAGCCATTCCGATAACATTCGTGAGTGTTTTAAAGTCGCTTCGTTTGGGAATTGCCTTTGAAAAATAATCGTCAATAGCTTTTCTCCCTTCATACGTCTTTCCATTCCTCTTATATATTCCATTTTCTTCAAACATCGCTCCAACAACATGATCATCCGATCTATCATGTTGAATAGTGGAATACTGGTAGAATTTTTTGATTAAATCTCTTATAATTAAAGAATGTTGATCCTTTGAAGATTTCATTACCGATCAGACGAGCAAAAACAGCTCTAAGAAAGAAGAAAGTTCAATTTCAAAACCCCTTGTTGTGAGAGCTTAGATGGTGAACATATCTAAAAATCGCACTATTTGATTAGAAATTGAAAAAATATACAAAAAAACCATCGATTAATTTTGAACTTCCCTCTTAAACTCAACTCTTAGATTCATCTTGCTTCAAATTTCATAAAATGCATTGAAATCTGTTCATTCACATTTTCTTTTTATAAACACGGCATGGAAACATCATTTCTTTTGGAAATAATGATCCCAACTTCCTCTCCGAAAAAATCTCATTTATAAAGTTTTTTGTCTTATTTTATTGGTATTGGGAAAATTAATGCATCAAATATATTTGTATTGTTTTTTTTAGGTTGAATTATGGTTCTGTTTTTGGTCTATTTTTGGATGTCACGGTTTATTCCATTTTCAAAACACAATTCCAAATTTGTTTACACTTATTGTTAATCTATCTACAATAATATCTTATTTTAATGGTTGTCATTGGAAAACTATCTATTGAAGTGGTCGAATGCCAGAATCTTGTTGCTGCTGATATTGGTGGTAAATCTGATCCTTATGTTAAGGTTAAGCTTGGAGATCTCCAATGCCGTACCAAAACTTACAAAAACACACTCAACCCCAAATTCCACGAATCATTTATTTTCCCTGAGGTGAGATCCTGTGACGAGGCTTATATCAAGGTTAAAGATGAGGATGTTGGTAAATCCGATGAAATTGGAGAAATCACCCTCCTTGTCAGCCAATTGAGGAACAAACAACTCACTGATGTTTGGTTCACTCTCAAAAATGTTGCTCATGGTCGTTTGAGGCTTCGTATCAAATTCGAGGCTGATGAATTCGCTGAAGGTCAACCTCTTGGTTCCAATCCTCTTTTGGATGCTGCTGGTCGTCCAGTCCCAGGATCTGGTATTTCTGCTGCTGGAGCTATGGGACCTTCTGTTGGTATGGGGATGGGTGCTGGTATGGGTGCCGGAATGGGTGCCGGAATGGGTGCCTCTCCTTTTGCCGCTTCTACCACTGTTACAGCTTCCACCATGGCAGCTCAGATGGCTCAAGTTCAGCAACAAACTGCTCTCGAGATGCAGAAAGTTCAGTTAGCCAAGGCTCAACAGCAAGCTGCCATGGCTCGTGCCCAAGCCTCTCAAGCTCAAGCCCAAGCTCAAGCTTCAATGACTATGGGTGGCATGGGTTCTGGTATGGGAATGGGACCTCAACCTATGGGTATGGGTGCTCCAGGTATGGGTATGGGTCCTCAACCTATGGGTATGGGTAGTCCTTCTATGGGCATGGGTCCTCAACCTATGGGTATGGGTGGTCCTAGCATGGGTATGGGTGGTCCTTCTATGGGCATGGGTCCTCAACCTATGGGTATGGGTGGTCCTAGCATGGGTATGGGTGGTCCTTCTATGGGAGGAAACCCCTATGGTGGCCCTGGAATGGGATTCTAAGCGTGTGTAATAAATTAACATTGTTGCGTCAAATTTTCAATGATCTAAAATATAATGCTGTTCGATATTATATACAAAATTGACAATAGATGCCAATTATCATCTCAAAAACAGAATATTTTCAAGACTTCCCCAGAAATTTCAGGAAGAATTCGAGATCTCCATAAAAAAAGAGTAAAAAATATTTTTGACTTATATAACAGAAAAATATACCATTGTATATTCAGTTCTTGAACAAAATATTTACTTATACTACGATGGCCGCTAAAAAACCAAATTTGTATCAAATATCGGTCGGGAAGGATAATGAGCACATCTGTACCTCCCGATTCGCGCGAAAAACAGTTAGAAAGGGAAAATGATTTCCTTCATTTTACAGTTAGAGAACTAAAAAGCAAGATTAGTGCAATGGAAGGGAAAATAAGTGTAATGGATGAAAATTCAAAGCAAACAATACAAATGCTACAAAGCGACTTCGAATCTGCTACTTCTGAGAAGGAAAGATTGTTAATTGGTAATACACAGCTTAGTATTGTAAATACTGATATGAAAGAGAAAATAGAAGTGCTCGAAGCCGAATTAAAGGCTCTTCGAGCAGATGATCCTGCTGCCCTTGTTGAGCCTTATCGCCATCGGGTAACTGAACTTGAATTAAAGCTTGAGAAGATGCATATGAGTTATGCCGAATTACAAATGCAATTAGATAAGGAGCACAAATTAAAGGATGATCTCAGACGGAGTCACATAAAAGCGATGGATGCTATGCATAAAAAACATATTTCCCAGCTCAAAGAGAAGGATGACCATATTTCGGCTGCTGATATTCGAATTCGAGAAATGAAAGAGGAAATCGACCGTCAAGCTAAGTATGCCGATACAGAAATACGTGAGCATCATACTGTTCAAAGGCAAATTGTTGCAGAGAATCAAGAAGAATTGGAAACTTCACGCCGAAAACTTTTTGCTCTCCACGATACAATTCGTAAGATGGAAGATGAAATGGATGAACGTGAAAGAGCGAGTGAAAGAGCAAGAAAAGAGTATAAACAGGGCAAAAAGACGCTTGAAGATGAAAATAAGTCCTTCAGAATTCGCATCACTGAATTATCTTCTGAGCTCGAAAAACAGGCGAGCTTCCATGGAATTCAAATGAAAAACCTCAGAGAAGAAATGAAGAAACAGATTAAAAGACAAGGTGAATTGGCATCTGATGGTGACAAGTCGTTGCAGTCTATGAAATTGACTTGCGAGGATCTCAGGCAGCAAATAGCTGATCTCAACGAACAACAAGAGAGATCTCGTAAAACTCTGCAAAACGAACGTCGCGAACATGAAGCCCGCGAAAAGCATCTGAAGGATGAGAATTCAGCCTATTTGTCTCGTATATCCGAACTTTCCTCTGAGATTGAGAAACAAGCCAATTATCACGAGGTTCAAATGGCTAAAATGGTTGAAGAAATGCATAAACAAAGTCGTGGTCAAGGTGCCATGGCCTCTGATGGAGATAAGACTCTCCGATCAATGAAAGATACCTGCCAAGACCTCCGTCAACAGATTTTAAAGCTTGAGGATGGCCAAGAGAGATATCGTAAGACTCTGCAAAGTGAGCGCCGTGAACATGAAGCCCGTGAGAAGCATTTGAAAGAGGAGAATACTGCCTACCTTGCTCGTGTTTCTGAACTCTCCTCAGAGATGGAAAAACAGGTCAGTTTCCATGAACGACAGCTCCAAGCCCTTCGAGATGAGATGAAACAACAGCTTCTCGGCCAAGATAGTTCAGCTTCTGAAACCCGCAAGAACTTCACCAAGGCACAACAAACTATTAGTGAGTTGAGAAGGCAAATGAGTGAGATGGAAGCCAAGGCTGTTGAAAGAGAAAAACAGTTTGCCGCTGAGCAGGCAGCCTTAATTGAGGATAGAAAGCTTGTAGAAGGCGAAAACACTGCTTACAAACAACGCGTTGTTGATTTGGCTGCGGAAATGCAGAAACAAGCCACCTTCCATGAAGCTCAAATCAAGGACATGGAAGGCGAGATGCATCGTCAACATTCTGACGGCAGTTCTCATCGGTTGGAAGTTGAGAAACTTCTTGATAATAGCAAACACGAGATCTCTGATCTCAAAGAGAAGATCAAAGAATATGAAGCCTCTCAGAGTGCCAAAGAACGTGCAATTCAACTCGAAAGGGAACAACTCAATGAAACTAGAAAAGCTTACGAAGAGGAGAATCGGGCTTACATTTCACGTGTTTCTGAGCTTACGTCAGAGATCAAGAAGCAAGGAGAGTTCCATGAAGAGCAGACTGCAAAGATGAAGAAGGAAAGCAAGCAATTGGAAGCTGAATGCAGTCGTCTCAAAATCCTTGCCAAATCCACTGAAGATGGTGCCCAATCAGCCTCACAAGAGCTATTACAACAGATAAAGGAACTAACTCTCGAGAAAACCGCCCTCGAAGAAGCTGTTGAAGGTGCCAAACACCATGTATCTCTCCTTGATTCTGAAATGTCAAAGTTAACGACCTCCTGTGATTCTGAGATCGCAAGATATAAGACTGA
>BQXS01011886.1:0-10122 GCA_024181965.1 Aduncisulcus paluster
CTTCGAAGGTTTCTTTGCAATCCAGGACCCATACAGATCTTGACGAGGCTTATATCCCTTTGGAACTCTTCTATTCTTGTATTCCCGAGAGCTTGTTGGAGAAGCAGCTCTTGCAGAAGATGGGGAAGCCGTCCCACTGACAATTGGGGCGTGTCTCTTTGTCTTTGGCTCCGTGGATGTGGTTGTATCTTCATCTACAGTTGAAAGAGTGTCCTGGAATGAGGAAGTTACTGATGTTGGAGCAGACGGACGTCTTCTCTTTCCAACGGCGTGGGAGTCATCCTCTTCTGTCTCTCCATTCCCATCCTCTTCATCCTCCTCTTCCTCCTCCTCTTCTTCCTCTCCTTCTTTCTTCTCATCCTCTTCCTCTTCATCGACATCTTTCTTCTTTCCTCTTCCCGATTCTCCTTCCCCTTCCTTCTTCTTCCTCTTCTTACGCTCAACTTTCTCAATGTATCCCATATCAACCTTCAAGGCATTGATAAGGGCACGAAGACGCTTGGCATACGATCCAGCACGAGGCTTTGGGCAAATAGGAAGAGCAAGATCAGTTTCCTTGACAAATCCGAGTGATCCAAATTTCATGAGTAGCTCAGTATCATGTTGATGGGTCCATTCTTTGCACCATGTAGGCATGGACACTTTCTTCTTAAGCCTAAACTCAACATCTTTCACCTTATCTCGAACTAAGTTCAATTCGTCATAACGTTGCATGAGTTTGAAAGCATTGAAAACATTCTTATTGAACACACATCCAACTTTCTTGGTGGTGGTTGCAACAGCTTGAGTTATTCCTTCTTTCTCAAGGGCTTTCTGAGAAGCTTTGACCACGCGCTGAAGCATTAATCTCAGGTCTTCGGGAGTCTTGAGATAACCAATTGCCTTGAGTTTTTTGTTCTTCATAAGACGAATGAGACCAGCATCATCCAACACTGGGAACTCCATAAAGTCACGAATAATCGACCCTACTCCTCTTCCCATGGCATTATACTCAGGGAAATTAACAGAATGTGGGCCACCTGGACCAGCACCAGCCAGAAGGGTTGAACCACGAGGTCTTCCTCTCCCTTGAATCATTCTGAGGTGCATTTCTTCACTGTCTTCTTCAGGAATCCATTCGTCGTCATCCTTCTCCTCGGATCCTTCATCGTTGTGCATGATAGAGTTCACAGATGAACTCGCATCGGGGAAACGAGCACGGACAGAACGCTCACTGTCTCGATCTTTTCCAACCTTTTCGAGCATCATCATCCGGCGACTCCTTCTCTTTCGTTTGCTGAAAGAAGAGAATGAAGAGAAGTCTGAGTTCGTCGAAATCATATCACCATTTCCTCCAGCCTTGGCATTGGGTAAGATACGCTTCCAGAATTCAGCCTCCGTTTCTTTGCCCTTATCACCTTCTTCCTCTTCCTCATCGCCTGCTCCTTCTTGCTTCTTCTTGGTCCCACCAATATCTGTAACCTGGAATCCAGCAAGGAATCTGTCAGTCAAACTCTGTCCTTTCCCAGCTCCACTCTCTCCTTCACCAATTACGACACTCTCAGGCTCGCGATGCAACAGGTCATCCACATCCACATCCTCTTCTTCAGGGGCATCGAATGAGGCAATAACAGCGGCGTCACCATGTAAGAGCTCTCCTCCACTTTCCAGAGAGAAAGAGGCTGCGGCTTCGGCGGTGGTGGTTGAAGACATGGCTGCGTTGGCAGAGAAGATATTCTCAGCTCCAAACTTCAACACAGCCTTGAGGTCACCATCATCAAACGAATCAGCTCCTTTCCCTTTCTGTTGCTTCTTCAGTTGACGGGTTAGTTCAAGCATTGAGACCCCACTAGCATGCTCAACACTTCCTTTCTTCTTCGACATCCGCTGAATGACGACATGATCCAACACAAGTTTCCTCTTAGCTCGCTCAAGAATACTCTCTTCCACACTGCCTGCTGTAATGAGTCTATATATATTCACAGTGTGGGTCTGTCCAATCCTGTGGCATCTGGCCTGGGCCTGAAGATCATTCTGAGGATTCCAGTCGGTATCCCAGAGGAAAACAGTGTCAGCGGTGGCAAGGTTGATTCCAAATCCACCAGCACGTGTGGACAAAAGGAATATAAAAATGTCACTGCCTTCCCTATTGAATTCAGCCATGCTCTGTGTTCTTTCATCTCTGCTCACAGCTCCATCCAGACGTCGGTACTTCCACCCACTCAAGGAACAGTACTCTCCAAGGATATCAAGCATTTTGACCATCTGGGAGAATATCAATACACGATGTCCCGTTTCTTTGAGACGAAGCAATAACTTATGCAAAAGACGCAGCTTTCCTGAGGAATCAACAAGGAGTTTTAGCCTCTTCTCTCGATTTAGGGCTAAATGGAAGTGTTGCTGATCATGGAGGTTAAGACGGGCTCTGGAGGAAGAGGAAGTAAGTAACGGTTGGGAGGAAGGAGAGCCAGAAGAGATAGCATAGTCCAAAGTCGCCTCAGGGACTCCTTGGACGAGTTCTTTGTATTCTCTATCAAGACGCTGGTATTCTTCATCTTCCACAAGGATAGCATTAACTTCATTGGCAATCTTTGCCTCAAACCCACGATCAAACTTCTCTCTCTCGAGTTTGGCTTCTTCCTCTTCCATCTTCTTGGTTTCTTCCCACTCAGCAATCTCTTCTCTCCTCCTGTCATCTTCCTCTTCTTTCATCATCTCTTCCTCACGCCGACGTCTCTCATCGGCACGTCGTTTGCGTTCTTCTTCCCTCCTCTTCTTCCGAGCAGCGGCTTTCTTTTCTTCTTCATTCAGGGTTGAAGCACCAGTAATGTCCGAAGCAGTGTCAGCTACTTCAGCATCGCCATTCACAGTTGTTGTTCTGGTAGTAGTTTCGTCTTCGTCTTCGTCTTCTTCATCCTTTGTCGTTGTGCTTTCATGGAGAGTTGTCTCTTCGTCTTCTTCTTCTTTTCTAATGCTCGTGTCCGCATCAAAAGGCAAGTCCTCATCGCGATAGTCCTCTTCTTCATCTTTATAGTCATCACCATCGTCTTGTAAATGGGAATATATCTCTTTCTGATGCAGTTTCCTCTGTTCTTCCGACACTCTCCATTCTTCTTCCTCACGATTCCTTCTCTCAAGACGCTCCTGAGCTGCGATCTCTCTGCGTTTGTCCTCTTCATCACGTTCTGGCTTGTATTTCTCCCTGATTGTTAGTTCAACCATGGCACGCTTGGCATCTCTCTCTTTTCTCTTCTCACGTCCATCCCAGGCCAATTTCTGAAGGAATGTCCTCGCATGCATAGAAGCACCCTTATCGAATAAATATGGATGGTTGCAACATTTCTTAAGGGCCATAACGATATTTAACAAACTCACACGTCCGCCACTGCCATTGATAAGCGTTCCAGAGTCCTTTTGGAGGATATGGGTGTAGTACCAGCGTTGCAAGGGAGTCAATCCAACTCTGAGAATCCGTTCCTTCTTTGGAGGCAGAGATTTCTCGACTCTTTCTTTTGTCCGATGTAAAAGAAAAGGTCCAAGGGTCTCATGCAGACGTGTAACACTCTCAGCTGTCGGTTGTGCGAATTCCCTTTCGAATTCCTCAGGATCATTAAAGGTTCTGGGTTCAATGAAATGAAGCAAGTTCCAGAGCTCAAGGATATTGTTTTGAAGTGGAGTTCCGGTCACTAACAGCCTAGCCTCGGTTCTGAGATTGTTCAATCCACTGTAGAGAACTGTGCTACTGTTCTTCAGACAATGAGCTTCATCAACAACCAAAAGACGCCATTTAAGGTTAGCAAATATTCCTCCCTTGGCTCTTTTGAACATGTCGGGATTAGTAAGGATAACCTGGAATTTCGACATCAGGAGTTCATTTCCATCCATGTTGATCAGCGTTTTCATCTCATATGCTTCAATAACATCTCTGCTCTTCTTTCCACCTTGATAGGTAATCACGTTGAGCTCAGGTGCCCAGGTGTGGAACTCTTCAAGCCAATTCTGAACAGTCGACAATGGACACACAACAAGGAAAGGTCCAGGTACGTGACATGTGTAAAATAAGTGACAAATGAATGAAATGGTCTGGATAGTCTTCCCAAGACCCATCTCATCAGAGAGAATACAATTGTACACATGGTGCCAATTGTTAGCCATAAAGTTCACTCCAGCTAACTGATAGGACCTGAGTTCGAGGTTCGGATTATGCTTAAAAAAAGGAAGGTGAGTGTCTCGATAAGGAGAGAAAGGAGGTCTCTCTTTGCCATATGGTAAGAGAGTACCAGAGTAAAGAGAACGGACAGAGAGCTTTCGTTGACCATACATTTGGAGCAGATCAGGACATAATTTCCTGATATCTTCCTCGGATTCCCACGTGGCGTCACAATATTCACTATTCCGCCAAAGTATAAGGTATTCAACGACCAATTTCTCAGGCATAGGAGGAAGAGGTTTCATAGTGTATTCTCTACCTTGTTGTTGCTCCTGATAAGCTGTGAGTTGCTCTTTGTGATTCCATTGACGTGCTTGCATCTCCTTGTACTGTGCCAATTGCTCATCGTTCAGGACAGGGGCTTCCCAACCCTTGATTAACTCCTTCAGACGCTCTTCGTCAGCCTCCTGCAAGACGCCAGTCATCTCGTCTTCACCGGCTGTCGTATCCCTCAATAAGGGGTCACATACCGTCTGATAGGGCACCATGTGGGGAGGGAGGGGCATGATTGAACGAACTCGACGCTCGACAACACGGATGGGCTCTTTCTTCTCCAGTTCCTCCATTCTCCTCCTCTCTTGTAGTTCTTCATGATCGCTGCGTGTGAAAGGATCCATTCTATCCAACAATTCAGCCTCTTTGTCACAGCTATTGAGGTAGTTCATTATTGTACGATAACTTTTTGAAGCCGTAAAGTAGTCTATTATGACCCATTCATTGTGGAAATGGGAGAGACCTTTCCATTTGACAAGGACTATGAATATGGGTGGAGACAATGGGGGTAATTCTTCCTCTTCTTCCTCTTCCTCTTCCTCTTCTTTTCCTTCTTCCTTGGAGTTGGTTTGGTCAAGGGTCTCCTCGGTCTTCTCTGATTTCACAGCTCCCTCAATAATACCTTCTTGAAGATGATCAGTCAACCCTGGTTCTCTCTCTTCCTCTTTGACTACCTGTTCATGACTACTTGTTCCATCGGTCTGTTCCCCCTTGACAGCATTCGGCTCCTCTTTGACAGCATAGACATTCTCTGTCTCTTCCTTAACAACCACTTGTTCCTTAGGACTAGTTTGGGCACCAGACTCAGACTGAACAACGATTCCATCGGCTTTCTCAATTCCATCAGGTTTCTCAATTCCATCAGGTTTCTCAAGTTGTTCAGGAGGGATCGTTTTGTCAACATTTTGTTCATTAACAGCAGCCTGAGGAGAAGCTATCTCTTGAGAAGCTCCGTAGACATCGTCAACCATTCCATCCCTCTTCTCATAGAACTCCACAGACTCTCGTTCCTTGGCATCTTCGATATTGGCCACAAAAGAGGCTCGTTGGGCTTCTCTCTGCTCCTCTGCAGCCTTAAGAGGGGCATAGATTCCTCTGAGATGTTCCACAAGAGTCACATTCTTAGAAGAAGGAAGAGGATATAACATATTGGCACGGGCCTTAGAGAATATGCTCCTCTCTTGTTCCATTGATGCGTCAATATCCTCACTTTCAGGACTAAGCGAGGGTTTCTTCTTCTTACGGTCTCTCTTGGGTAACTTGCTCCAAACGGTCTCACACACAGCCATTGGAGGAGGGGGAAACATCTGCTTGGGCAAATACATAAAGGGGATGAGATCATACGGGTCGGTTATCATCACGTGCTCAAGGACCTTGTCAATCCTACGCTCTTTGAGTTCTTGGTCCCACTGGAAATATTCATCCTCGATCTTCTGGCGTTCTTCAAGAGCTTGTTGACGCTCAGGAGCAATGTGATAGATCCACTCTTTTCTTTTCTTCTGTTTATCAACTTCATTCGAAGACACGGAAGGAGGAGCAATCTGGTCTTTCGAACCTTTAGCACGGCGAAGACAGAGTTCATCCGCAGACGCATCCACAGCATTGTATTTCTGAGTAAAAAGTCTCTTAGGATCCTTTTTGGGTCTTCCTCTCTTTCTTGTTTTCCCTGGAGGTGGTTTCTTCTTCTTATCTTGGAAGAAGCTTTTATCGATGCTTTGCTTGTTCATCTCCACATATTCCTCATCGTCATCGTCATCAACATCTTCACCAATAATATCATATTGGACAGCCGACACAGACCGGCGTGGCCGGGAAGACACACGTCTGTTGGGAGTGACCAAAGTGTCTGCAAGGACATTCTTCCAACGACCTTCAGATTCATCGAATCGGCGAACATAACGTTTACGTTGCTTATATACATCGTCATCTCCCATCTCAGAGGATCCAAGAGTTGATGAAGTGGAAGAAGAGGAAGAGGTGACGGCAGATTGGAAACCTCCAAATTCTTCACCGGTTGTACCGGTAACGGAGCTTCCAACGGATGGGACATGTGAGCGTCTGCTTTGACGAGTGGAAGAAGATCTCCTGCCTCGTTCGGAAGGGGGTACATATTCATCATCATCATCTCCGACAAATTCTCCATCATCGACTTCATCTTCTTCGCTAAACTCATCTTTTTTGCTAACGGGACGAGCTTGTATGACTTGTTGTTGCTGTAGCAGTTGCTGTTCACGTAGAGTTTTTGCACGATGTTGTTGGAGAAGTACGGCTTGATGATGTTGCAATTGCTGTAGTTGATGCTGTTGCATAGCGTGTGATGCACCAGTAACAGCTCCTCTAAGCTGGAGGTGGTGTTCCCGTTGCATTTGCTGAATGGCTTGTTGATGCTGGAAGGAATCATATGAAGATTTGGCAGGCATTCCATGTTGATATCCATAATGGGACATGAATTGCATAGGATGTCTCTGTCCACTCATCATTTCAACGTATTGTTGTTGCTGGATCTGCTGACCAATTAATTGAGAACGAAACTTACGCCAATATTCTTTCATCTCGTGCATCCACGTAAATACATATGAAAATTGAATTCCGGACATAGTGAGAACAGTAGCATGAATAGCAAGCCATTCTTCCTGTTTAGCTGAATCGTAGTGAGCAGTACGACGAATCTCAGTTTTTCTAGCGGTAACAAGCCTCGACAAAATCTCTTTCATTTCTTCAGAGTGAGAATCTGCTGGAATAGTTGATGTTTCGGGGGCATTTTGGAGCACACGATCCATTTCTTTCTTATTTGGAAGTCCTTGGATGAATTGAAAGATGTTTTGATTATATTCTTTCATGGTTTGAAGAGTTAAACTTCTCTGAGCAACTGTTTTCTTTAATTCTTCCATTTCAGCTTCTGTAGAAGGTGATTTAGAAAATAACTTGAAATGTTGATCTACGAGAATGATAAGACGAGGCGATAATTCCGCCCGTTTTACCAATAATTCGTAAAACTGTATTTCGTCCATATCAAATGATATGCGAGTTGGCTTCTCTGAAGAGATTCTACCTGGGCTCAGCAAGAACAATAAGAATATTAAAATATCACTAAGATATTTTCTAAAATTCAAATAATAGTCAGGATTAATGGGAAGTATTATTGATCTTGAAAAGAAAATGATTTTTATTTTTGGAGTTGACTGCTTTGATGGAAGGAAAGCGCTCAGCACTGGACAACTGGATATTTCATTTTTTGATGGGGTGATTACCCAACTTTTCACCTTGGTTATCATTTATAGGCTCTATTTTGAAGGCATTTTATCATATTATCATTCAAAATCGCTTGAAATGAGTGGGTATTACTCCTAGGTGTAACATTATTCTCAATTGAAGTCAAGCCATAAAAATGGTCAAAACACATCCTTTAAATGATAATAATAACCAAGGATCCCCCTAAAAAATCTTAATTGTTGAAATAAACTCTCCCCCTTAGTAAGAAGCTTAATCTCGGTATTTAGCGGGTAAATAAAACTATACATATTGTGATTTGATTTATTTGCTATTAGAATATAATATTTTTATAAGGATTCAATAGATAGCGAAAATTAGGAAAATCATTATTTTTCGAGGGAATATAAAATATAAGATTCGTTTCCAACAAAAATAAACATTTTAAAACAAAAATATTGTCCGAATAGAGCCTTTAATCAGTGATTATTTTCGTGACTCGACGAACAACTAGGAGCAGCTTGTTTTTTGAATAGTTTTTCGACACACATCCGAGGCATATGCATCAGCTTGCGCAATGGTATCAAGCCTTGTCTAGAGGAACGTCAACATATTCGTCTAGTACACCTGCTGCTAAACCATTCGTTGATCCTGAAGTCTATTCTGCTGCCAGGGCTGGTAAGAAGTTCTCTGGACTTTCAAACCAAGGAGCTACTTGCTATTTGAATTCTTTGATCCAAACTTTATTTTTATCTCCCGATTTCCGGAAATTGGTTTATTCCTTCGAGTTTGATGAATCTAAACATGGTCCCGCCAAGGAATCCATCATTTACCAGCTTCAGCGCCTTTTCGCCCAGATGCAGTTGTTGGACACCCCCTGTAAATCCACAGATCTTACCACTTCTTTTGGATGGGAGGGATCTGATGTGTTTACTCAACATGATGTTCAAGAACTTCAGTTAATTTTATTGGATGCCCTCGAAGATACTTTCAAAGGAACCCCACAGGAGGGAATTATCGAACGGATGTTCAGAGGAAAATGTACTGATAAAATTATCTGTTTAGAATGTCAGACTTCCAGCTCTCGTGATGATGTTTGGTATTCTCTTATTGTTCCCTGTAGGAAGAATCTTCGTCGTGGTATTTTGTCATATACTATCCCTGATGAGCTCAATGGTGACAACAAATACATGTGTGATACCTGTCAACATAAATGTGATGCTCGTAAAGGAATGATGCTCGAACAACCTCTTCCTCCATTCTTCTTCATGCAATTGAAACGTTTTGACTATGATCCTCGTACTTGGAACCGTATCAAGGTTAACACTGAGATGTCAATCCCCATGTATACCACTTTCGATGATTTGACCGGCCGTTTCTGTGTTTCTGATGAAGAAAAGAAATATGCCGAAGAGAAAGGAGAAAAAAGATCTTCATATGGTGGATATGGTGGATGGTATGGTTCTTCCGCTTACGGTGCTTCTGTTGGAACTTCTACTGGTACTGAGGACGATTGGGACTTTGGAAGAACAACCAAGAGCGAGAATGACAACGATACTGTCCCTGCAGATGCCGACACTGGTGATCGTGTCGTTCCTACCACCAAGGAAGAGGAGGTTGAGACAGCCGATGTTTCTCACCTTGAAGACATTCCCAAATCCCACCATTCTTACTTCCAGGGAACCATGAGGACTGATATGCGTAAAGAAGGAGAGTACGAGCTCTACAGTATCATGCTTCACAATGGTAGTGCCCACGGTGGTCATTACACTGCCTACGTTAAAGATCTTAGCAGTGGTCGTCGTGATAAGGATTCTTGGTTCTATTTCAATGATAGCAGTGTTTCCAGAGCTTCATTGAGTGACCTTTATGATACTTTTGGTGTTAAGGGAGGTTCTCGTAACGCTTACATGATTGCCTACCGTAGAATCGATGCTACAAGAGCTGCTGAAGGTGCACAGATTGAAAAGGAAATTGAGGAAAGAGAACGTAAATGGGAGGCCCACGTTGCTGAGAAGAAGGCTGCCAAGGCCAAGGCTCTTGGAATTCCTGTGAGTGACCTCACTGAAGACCAGATTAACGAGATTGGCGAAATTGATTATTCTGCCGATGCTGATTTTATTCCTCCAATTCACCGTGCTTCAGATTCCTCATACGTTTCTCCCGATCTGATCCCCAAGGCTGTTCGTGAAGAGATCGTCCGTATCAAAGAACGCATTGAGACTGAACGTAAACAACGTCAGCTTGAATCCCGTCTGATGTACATCAATGTTACTACTAACTTACCTCCTAAGGCCTATGAGAATATGGATGAAGATGATATCCAACGCCTCAAGGATCGTAAGGAACAGGTTGAGGCCTATAGTTCCAACCATTATTACTCTTACCGTGGAAAATATGAGAAGTTCGACATTGACTATTCCAAATATGTGACCCGCGATGATCTTCCT
>BQXS01011895.1:0-10755 GCA_024181965.1 Aduncisulcus paluster
CACCCACATACATATATAAATGGGTCTCATCATAGACACGAAATGAACAGAAGAAGGAGAAGAAAGAGAAGGAGGAATGTCAAACAAATTGAAAAACAAATATTCATCCCTGAAGAGTGAAATTAAACCAACAAAACGAAAAAGAATATCAAGGGATGGAGATAAGTGGCTTAGTGGAAAGGATTGAAATCAAATATCTGTGATGATCATGGTGTGATCCTGACGAAAACAAGAAACACATTTTAATAGTTTGTTGCCGTCAAAATATCAGGAGTAAGCATGTATATATTCGTTTATATGATATCCGATATTCTAACATATATGAATTTTATTCCCCAAGTTGGCAACGTATAAAGGTATATCCGAACAATTCGTGTTTTTCCCCCTGTTATACTGTCTATTCGCGCTTTTGCAGTTACAATAAAATAGTATCTGAAGTTTTTATCCATGGCACTTTACATTTATTTCATTTTTTTGTCATGTTCTGTACTGGGCTCTTTTCGGATATTTCTCTCTCGTAGCTTCTATAGTATAGTTGGTTTAGTATGGCCGCCTGTCACGTGGCAGACCCGGGTTCGAACCCCGGTGGAAGCGATTTTTTGACTTTTTATCAGATTCGTTGTTTCTCTATCCTGTCCTTCATTCCTGCTGTGGATTGCTGGAGTTTATGGGTTGAAATCATGATGTTTTACACATATTTGGGGAAATATGAATAGATATTGTGTTTTAGGAATTTTTCGAAAAAGGCAAATTTTTTGACTGATTTTTGGCTTGAAATTTGAACAATTCAAAGTTCAAACAGTATTTATTCCTCGAGATTTAGTGCAATAATAAAATGGATCCTAGCGAGCACCTATTATCGTTATTATAGGCATTCTTGTAATCTTGTATAATATCTATATATTATTATGTCTATCTTGAAGGATCACATGCCATCAATGTGATAGTTCTATGGGTTATATCAGTATAGTACAGTATACTATATCAATAGTGTACTCATAATGAATGATAGATTGTCAGAAATAAATAAACTGATCAATAAACATGCGTAATGAGCATGCAAATACCTGTTCATTTTGGTGGGTTTGCCGACACAGGGCAAACATATTATTATGAGACAAAAAACTATACAAAAAAAAGTAACGAATAAAGAAAAGGATATAAAAAAATAGCAACGACAATTGAAGAAATGATTTCAAAAAATGAAAAAAAAAAGAGAATTATGGATACAATTGTTGATGGTTAAATTTAAAAAAAAATAGAAAGATATCTAGATAAAAATCCTGTATTGAAATTTAATTCTTGTATTTAAATTCATACATTCTGACTAAAAATAGAATCCTAAAGAATGCAACGATTCTTCAGAACAAAAGCCACGTTAAACGTTGATAAAAGAAAACAACAAAACAATATGAGCCAAGATAATTAAAATATTTATATTTAAAATAAAACGACAGAAAATCTCATTCAAAATAAGCTTCACTAACATGATACACGCGAGGGATAAGCATCACAACAGTAACATTATCCGTAGTCAACTCGTTAATCGCTTTCCGAACTAAATTTTCAACACAAGATAGAGATGACATCTCAGAGAGGGAGTTGAACACAGAAGGAACGATCACCTTGGCAGCCTGGGCAGGTAGCCCATGAGGATTCCTTCGGGCTGATGATGGTTCTGACCCATGCAATCTTCCATGGCCATCCTTCTCTCCGAAAGAACTCGATGAACTATGGGACAACTCGGTCGTGAGATGGGAAAATGATGAAGTGAGCCGATTTACATTGACTTTGGCATGAGTTCGATCGGAAGACATTTCTCTACTATCCGCCTCATCTCTTTCTTCAGAGAGCTCAGAAGCAGTAAATATTGACAATGATTTGAGTGATGAGGAAGAGAGGGAGGTGATCGACGATTGGGAGTAGAATGTCGTAGAACTATCACCGTCCGCTAGACTTCGTTTCCCATCAAGTTCAGTCAGATGATGGGGATGCAAGAACCGAGGACTTTGAGTGAGGAGAGAGGGAGAGTGCTGGAGAGAATGAAGTTGAAGAGTCGGAGCGGGGATGGAGAAGATTGGACCCGTCTTAATCGTCATGAGGGCATCACGTTCCATGATATCGTCCTGATTGTCCACCTCTTCATCATCGGGGAAGACAAGAGAAGGGGGAGCTCGAACGATGTGGTCAAGAGAAGAAGTTGAATGGCGTGATTCCAATACACAGCTATCACCTGATGATACACCCGTGAGACCATAATCATGATGGTCTACTGAGGAATGACCAATATCAGAGTTGGGAGGTTTAGTTATTCGAATGTGGGAGAGAGGAATGGATCTACTGGCTTCGATATCAGAACCATCAAGAAGATCGGTCGAGACACCATCCAAACTACTCCGTTTGGAAGCATCAAATTCACTCGTTTCTCTACTTCTATGCACAGGTTGGGACGAATGGGTGCCTTGTGAATCCAATTCTTTAGAAACTCCAGCACTTAGTAATGAAGAAGAGGAGGTAGAAACACGGAGAGAGCGTTCGAAGGACTTGTCTTGCATGCTGTTCAATTGGCGGTAGATAACCCTAGCAACATCACTACACGACAAAACATCCCAGAGGCCATCAACAGCAAAAATCAAACATTGGGGGTGGTTCTTCAAACGATTTGATGAGGGTTTTGAATGGGACTTCGAACCGCTTGACTCTTTCTTCTTCGATTTCTTTGATGATTTTTTTGATGATTTGTGAGATTGTTGGTGCTGTTCTTTTGGTTGCTCTTGAATCTTGTTGCGATGATCATGAGGTCTTCCGGGAAAGGGTTCAGAATGTGTTGATAATACATTGAGTTTACGAACGAATAAATCTGGAACGCTACAATACACAGGTTTAAATTGGACATCTCCAAAACCACGGGATACAGAGAGAGAAAAACCTAGCCCACTAACAACACCAAGACGATCACCCGAATCGCTCAAGAAAACTCTCCCACTCTCACTCGACATTGGGGCAGACAATGGAAATTGGCCCTTGTATGATCCCCTTGAAATCGAAGGGATAGGTAGAGAGACGGAGGATGAACCAGAAAGACCATGGCGATCCCTGGATGGTGTGAGGTGAGTCAGATGTGAGGAAGGGATATGATGCTCATCTTGGGTTCCCGACAAAGTCTTTGTTCCAGAAATGATCTCATCTTCGTCATACTCACGGGGTCTACCTCCAATGCTAAGATGTGAGAGAACCCGATTATGGGTTCGATTCTTTCTTTCGCTCTTCTTCCATTTCTTATCTTCACGCTTACCTCTATCGATATGTTTGTGAATTCTCTTTTTTTCTTTTCGATCAAGCGGTTTGTGATCAGTTGAAACTTGCTCAAACTCACCAGTGATCATATCAACCATCATGCACCTACTATCACCTAGATTGGCAATATATGCGACACCGTCGACAACCAGCCCAACACATGCGGTGGTACCTTGGATTGAGGCTCCTACACATAATTGAGTGGTCTTTTTATATAAAAAGGCAAGGCTCAATTGAACACACGATAAGGGGGCAGAAATTAGGTTATGAACTGATAAAGAAGCGAGAAATATGGGTATTTTCTTTGCACAAAACTGACTTAACGTATCAGACCCATGACCATCGAAAACACCAATACATATAGTATTACGAGGAATAGCAGGATTAATTGAATGTAAATCAACCAAAACAAAAGCATCTTCATTCTTTTGTCTGGCTCCAACATCAGAAATCCCACTGCATAAATAATGATCGGTTTTGAAGGAAACTTCGATACGATTCATATAGTAATAAAAAAATCAAATAAAAAAGGGTGTTGATTACACAATAATGTGAATTGCAGTCCTCAAAACTTTATCCAATATCTATCAACCGGAGAAAAACAACGAGATTGGTTCAATCGAAAAACACTGTTACCAAAATAGAACAAAACCTGGTGATATTAAATAATAACAGATTCTCAAGTTCAATTTTATTATGAATTTATATTGTAAATTATTAAATGCGCAGATATGGAAAAATGAGACCAGATTGATCACAATAGTGGTTCAAAGGAAAAATAATCCCCAAAAGATGATGAAATATGGAATATACTCGGAATTTAGAGTAATGAATGATCATTTTTCCAAGCCTATTGTCCCAAAATATTCCTCAATTCGAATTATAGTTCACTCCCTCAAGGGGTATTTTTCTTGCTTTTCATGGTAGTTAAAGCATTTTAATGAACAAGACATAACTCTTTTACACCTAGTACACCTGTACTTACCGAGACATCCACAAATTTGGCATTCTGTTATTTTAAGTGGCTTGGGGCATATTACTGTTGAAAATAGGAAACAAGGAATCCTGAATTTCGATGGATATATGAATTGGGAAGATTGGATTCGAGGGCTTTGAGAGGAATGGATTGGTGGCAGAACTGGTTGGGATACAACCAATGGAGCATGAGAATAAGATCCGATAGCTGTTGAAAATGATAATATGGGTGTTTTTTTGGAGCTTAAATCTCCAATAGATAAAATATGAGTGTCTTCTCTGGTGTAACTAGAAGGAAGTGAAGCAGCAGCCGACGAAAAGGATAGGCTTGACTTGGTTCCTCTTGAATTATTGATTGATTTTTTCGATATTGATTGTTGTTCCTTCATTTTATCAGCTTTTTCATGCTGATCGGAAATTGAATGTCGAGCATCCATTTTAAGGACATCCTCTAAACACTTAACGCTTTGAAATTTATGACATATTCTTCCTTGTGTTGTACATATTTTTGGGAGTCCCGAAGGAGTAAATGTTGATTTTTTTGGAATATTTGACTGTGGAGTTGACTGAGAGAAAATATACTTTAAATAAGATTCAATTAAATCTATTGAAGAATCATGGGGTGTTTCTAATGTTTTTTTATCAGTTTCAAGGATAGGCTTAAGGTATTCCATGCCAAAATCAATTATTCGTTGGATGGAGCATATAATTGGAGGATTGATGGAATATATTAAATTATTAAGTAGATTAGACAATACTTTTTTAGATTATTCAAATTTATTCCTTTTGCTTTCACAGTTGCAAAAGTTCGAGAAATGGGAACCAACTCGCCATTATATGTCGTTTATTTCCGTATAATGGCATCTGTATTAACTAAAAATGCATTTGAATAAGTTGATTTCTCTTTTACGCTGTATCTAACGGCACATACATTCTCTAATTCGCAATGATCGCCAACCCTTGAGTCAGATCCAATAACACACCCTCTAACGGTACAATTATCACCAATTTTGACACCCTTTTGAAGCACACAATCCTCGATAATACAATTCTTACCAATGTGCACATAAGGTCCAATGACTGTATTCCTAACGGTTGATTTTCCACCAATCTCGACTTTAGAGCCGAGGTAGACACACTCCATTTCAGGGAACTCATCAAAGAGGGCCTTGGTCATTTTCTTCTGAGCAGCCAGCTTTATGCGCTCATCTTTTTTAGAGAGCTTAACAGGCTCATCTACTTTCTCTATTTTGATATTGTACTTGTCAACAAGAGTCTGTGATGGAGAGATATCCTCTTGGCCCTCGAAGGCAGCGCCTGTTCCTTCTTTCTTCTCAAATGAGATGATTACACCTTCATCCTTACACAGCTCTTTCTCATACTCAAGTAAGGCACTCTCAATGGCACCAACCATGACTTCTTCAAGCCTTCCACCCTGTCGCTTATCCAATGCATCCTCCTCGACACTCACAAGACCTCGAGCAACAAGAAGATTGGTATGGACATATGAAAACTTTGTATCTACTCTAGTATAGAAATGATGGATGATGGGACCATCCGATTGAGAGCCAGCCGGACTTGAACCACCAACCTTACCTCTCTTACCGGCAGCTCTGGACTTCTTACCATCCTTCTTGCCCCCCTTCCCTCCTGATGAAGACGAGACAGCAGCATACCCTTTCTTCTTCCTCTCTTCCGTCACCCTCTGTTGAACCCTTGTCTTGGCCTCTAGATCGACTTTTCCGCGAACCATCTTGATGATACGCTCGATATCAGTCCCGTACTGCATAATGGGATCTGCAGAAGAGATCTGACTTGCTGAAGCACGAAGAGAAGGCGACGAGGAGAGCAATGACATGGAAGGTGGGTGGGCATGCATGAATTCAGTCAGAATCTCGAGATATGACAGGGGATATGGCTGCTCAGGATCAGAGATAGACTGTGACTGATTGGCAGGGGTCTCGGATGATCTCTCTTCTTCATCTTCATCCTTTTGGCTCAGACTAGAAGCAATTTCTTTGTCTCTGGGCCCAGAAGTGTCAGCATCAGAGTCAATCCTTCTCTCAGAGTCGGTAGAAGGCTGAGACTTGACTTGTTCTTCGAGTTCATCAACACACATGTTACTCTGATGTGTGCATAAAAATAGAACATCGTTCCAAAAATCGGAATACTTATTCTTTTCAAGACTCTCTATGACGGTTCCCAACATCCGGCAGAACTCTTTTGAAATAATCGCTACTCCACCGACAGAACCGTGTGTATGGATCGAAGAGTGACCGTTACGTGCAAATAAAAAGGTAGGAATCGAGGCAATGTTATCAGAACGATCCACACAGGCGAAAGATATGTGCACGAGCTTCCCGGAGAGAACACATGGACGAGATGTACTACTCCCACTGAATTCAGGGGTCTTGGGGGCAGATTCTTTTTGTTTCTTCGATCTTTTTCCCTTAGAAGCCTGTTTTGAAAGAATATCATAATAATTAGGAATTGTGGCTTTCACATCATATGGTTCGATAGCAGTGAGAAATACACCACCTTTCTCTTTGCGAATACCTTTTAATTGGGCTGATTGTTGTGTTCCAATGAGAGAAAAAGAAGATTTATGAGCTTTATGTTCAGAAAATATACTCCGGAATTCCTCAGGACTAAACTTGCAAATTGTATCAGAACTAAATAAAACAAAATCATTTTTGACATGGTCTAAAAATTTATCGCATGTAATCGCTCTGAGAGTTGTGAAATGAGAGGGAAGAGAAATGGATTCGCTTGTTAATGAGAAATAGTGTTTATATGTCTCCAACACCTGAGATACATCATCTTTGATCGACTCTTTGCACACTAATGTTACGTCAGTAAAGCCAAGACTCTCAATTGATTGTAACACATAACAAAGAAGGGGACGATTAGCGATTGGGAGTAAAAAGGTTGAAGATACAACAGTAATCCCATCAATAAAGGGCTCATCAAAGCCAACAAGAACAACTACCTTCAAATTTTTCGAAGACAACATGATTATTGCAGAATATGGGCCAAAAGAGGAAGCAATCAACCTTCATGTCATACAGTATATTAATATCTAAACTACCCCGCAATAATTGAAATATCGTTTACTGTACACTTTGAATATTAATTAATTGATAATATGATCACCCTATTCAACAACCATGGGTTTTTCGTTTTAATCTCCACCAATCAAACCCAAATCACAAATGATAATTACATAAAAAGCAGGAAAAATAAAATAGTATCGAGGTTTTGTCATATTTTATTGCTCACAATTCAAAGTAGGAATAGCTACTATCTTTCTTCTCTTCTCCAGCAGGATCTTTAATAAATCCAACCTTTTCATTGTTATTAACGAATTCACACATTGATACGACTGGAGGAATTCCGCCGACAACACCTTTGCCAACTCCAGGAGGACCATAAACATCACACTCGGATGATTTCCCACTCCATCCGCTCTGAGAACTAAAGTTGATTGTACATCTATCGCCATTGACAGAAGCAATGATACCAAAGTTTGAATGGTTGACACTTCCCCACCCATATGAAGGGCTTGAAATGCTTGTCTTAATCCGGACAACGTGACCAACTTTCACAGTGGTCTCATCGGGATATATCACCCAATCGGTATATGTAGAGTCAGATGGGCTAGAAATAACAGGGACAATGGGGGCTTCTTTTAGCTTTCTGCCACCAGATACTGATGAAAACTCGAAATCAAGCATGGCTCCTTCGACAACTCCTTTCAAAATAGAAGCAGGAAGTTTTTCAAGAGCTCCAGAAGCGTTAAGGGCGGCAACATTATCAAGGATGCTGAGACCAGCCAACTTGAGCAGACGAGCACTACCATGAGTGCAGGCCCAGTCCATGGCACCGCTGTCTGTCTTCTCGATGATCATGGGCTGAAGCATGTCTTCAAGGATGGAGTCCAAGGAAGGGATATCAAGACGACGACTCAAAAGGTACATGTCTCGAAGGTTCTCCATGGATTTCTCGGGGGAAGCTCCACGAACGGACAGAGCGAGAGCCTCACTATCTCTGGTATAGAGATAAGAGATGACAGTACGGAGGATATGAGAAGAAATGTCGGGGAAAGAGATCATGTCATCCTTGCCGTCACTACCAATTAACTTCCTGGCATCCATTAAATGTCTGAAGAAACCACTGAAGGAGCAGAGAATAATTGAGTGGGCTTTTACAACACCATCTTTGCAGGATATCTCAATGTCGAAAGGACAAGCTTCAAGGAGACGGGTCATTCCAGTGGGCTTGACATCTTTTTCTTCCTCTTCTTCTTCCTTTTTATCGGTGTCTTCAAGTAAAAGAGATGACAAATGACGAAGAGAAGCAACCAAAAGTTCTCTTTGAGGACCAACACGACATACATTGCCAGCACCAAAAATACGAATTTCTTCAACCTTACTATCATGTCCTCCACTGTGGTTCGAGTGAATTTCAAAGACTAGTTGATCACATGAGGCAGATTTGGTTGGAGGAATCTTGACAACTTGCCACCCAGAAATCTGGGAGCATTCACAAGAATATCTCTTCACTTCCTTTGTGTTACTCTTGAGAACAAGTTGAATATCCTTAGGATGATAACTACCAAAAGAAGATTGTGTCTTCATGGCCAAATATAGAGGAAGTCGTTTAGAACGGAAAGAAAAGTAAATACGATGAGGTTTGCTTCCACTTGATTGGTAATATGAAGAATCAGCCTTCAAAACATTGTCTGCTACATTAGAACCAGAGTGGGAATCACTTTTAATAGCTTTAATCTTAAGGGGGTTTCCATAAGGGTTTTTTGGAATTGTACTTCCCGACAATCTATCCACAGTCAGTTTAATAGGCGGGGCCATTTCTCAATTTAACTAATGTGAGCAAATCCTGGTTGCTTAGAAAATAATTCAGGAACAAGTTAAGAAAAGAGCATCACAAGGGAAAATGCATCACTCACCCGATTTTCTTGGATTTTTTGGAGGAATATTTCGGTGGTTGTTTGGACATAATAAAGATTTTACTTGGTATCGGAGCTGGAGTGATCTTGTCTCCTCTAGAACCTAATTCCTATCAAATTACGAATTATAAACTAAATATTCATATTTTATATACTAATAATAATTTGAAAATAGTTAACAAATGGATATTTAATGAGTTTATGGGGCTACACCATATAATCTCATGTTTTGGCCGGATTTTATTTATTCAATGGACAAAAGCCTGGCTATTGGAAATAAGATTCTTCGGAGTGTTATGCAAAAGCATATATTATTTGATACGCCGCAATCCAGCAGTGATAGGCGGAGTGCTGTTAAAAGAATCGAAATTGATGTATCACAGTGGATAAAACAGCATTATCTTCCATCAAATCCACATTTAACGACTATTCCAAATATTTCAATTGCTCAAATTCATACATATGGATCATATCGTCTTGGTGTTAATGATCCCAATTCTGATATAGATTCTTTGGCATTAGTTCCTTCATTCGTGACAAAAAGAGAGTTTTTTAGTGATTTTGCTGCATATATTTCTGTAAAAGATGAGTATAAAGATATATTAGTAATATCTTCTGCTCGTGTGCCTATCATCAAATTTACGCTTTATTCAATTGATATCGATCTCACATTATGTGTATGGCATGAAAATAGGTTACCTCCTCGGGAAGTACGTTTTACAACGGATGAGTTCATTCGTCACCTTTCCCAGGCTTCCGTGATTGCCTCCGGTGGTGTTAGAACCACATTAGCTGTTAAGAAGGCACTCGGTTCTCATTCAAATGGACAAAAATTTGATATTTTATACAGAATTATCAAATTCTGGGCCAAAAGACGAGGGATTTATTCCAATGTTGTTGGATATCTCGGTGGAATTAGTTGGGAGTTGCTTGTGAGTTATCTGATCCTCCAAGGCCCTAAGAAACATCACGATATTGTTGATCTATCCACTCCTCTCTCCTCCTTAATGTCATTTTTCAACTTATTTTCAGCCTGGGTGTGGTCACCTCCCTCTGTCCAGTCCATTGTTGCCCTGAAGTCCATCAAGAACAAGCCAGGGATGTCCTTCGCCCATCTTGTGTATAATCCGCGTGCCCATGAGAACGCTAGAGATATGATGGTAATTGTAACTCCGTCGTACCCCGAGATCAATAGCAGTAAGAACGTGTCCTTCTCCACAAGACATGTCATTTGCTCTGAACTGGAACGAGGGGTACAGAGCATCCGAGAGATAGATAGTTTGTTGGCTCAGTTGGGAGACCTTAGAAGGGCTTGGGAACTTCGAGCAGATCAAGAGAGGCTGAGAAGACGAGAGTTGTATGTGACTTCAAAGGTGCGCAATAGTGGGAACAATAATAATGACACAACTCTTTCTGCTGATAAATGTGCTACAGATGTCGAGGGGAGAGGGAAAGATGTCACAGCTCTATCTTCTTCAACTTCAACTAAAACTACGTCTGGTGAATATCGTTCTACC
>BQXS01011933.1:1550-13327 GCA_024181965.1 Aduncisulcus paluster
CAAAATGTGAAGATTCAACTACAAAAGCTCAGCTTTATTACAAACATAAAAACGAAATTCTTTCTGTCTTTGCAAATTGTTGTCACAAACCATCATCATCAACAATATCAGCCGGAGATGGTAATGGTTCCTCAAAAGTCAAAGAAAGTCAAAAAAAAGAAGAATTTGAAGAAGCAGAAGTTGAAGAAGAGAAAAAACTGATCCTGAAGCATTCTAATGAACTGAATTTCTGTTGTCAATGCCTCAATTTGTTTTGTCGACATGATACTAAAAATGATCGTTCAATTTACTTACCCATTCTTGAATTACTTGATCTTGTTAATACCTTTCTTGACTATTTAATGATGGTTGAATTAGTATTGCAAGAAACGGTTGACGAGGTATTTTATTTGATTTGTGTCGAATACACATATAAATTGCCCGATAAACGGTTATTTTTATATTCAAAAGTCAAACACAACCTTGAATGTTCTCTTGAACGGGGAAGCTATCGTTCAATGCCAACATGTGCTCTGTGGATAATGCGAACAGTTCGAAACATTGCGATTACCAAATGTGTTGATACCAAAATGTCCCTCATGAAGCTCGTAAAGCCTCACATCAATGGTTGGTTCGAGTATAATGGTGATTCTATCGGCGAGTGGGCTATATTACTTGGCAAAATTACATGGCTTGATGATGAACAAAAGGAAAATGTTCCCGTTTGTCGTGAAGTTTGGCCGTTTTTACCTTCTATTTTTAGATTTATTGAGAAGGAAGGCGGTGTTTTAAACCGTAATAAGATTTTAGAAAATAATTGTCATCAATTCATTAGGATATTTTCCAATTTATGTTCGATTGGCGAAGCTGAGACCATTGAGATTTATAATCGTGTTAAACGTTACATTTTAGATTGGATTTTGGTTATAAAACAAGAGAAACATCAATGGGCTACGACATTCTGGTTATATCTCATGGGTTGGTTTACATCTGTTCCCTCCATTGTTCCTCATATTACTCCTCAATTTGATGAGCATGTGAAATGGGGACAAACTTATAACACTCAGAAAAAATGTATCGATATTTATTATGACCATATTTCTTCATATGTAGCTTCCCGGTCTTCTAAATCACTTCCCTCCCTGCTCCAATTAGTCCCATTGATCTCTCTTATTCCTTCATTTGAGACAGTTTATGATACTGACTCATGTCGAACTCAGTCAAAAAAAGAAGAAGAAGCAGAAGAAGAATCTTCCTCTTCCTCTTCCTCTTCCTCTTCCTCTTCCTCTTCATGCGCATATTCATTCTCAACACGTGTTCTGATATTGATGAAGATTATTCCTTCCAAACAAGGATATGGCTATTATGGTGTAAGTCCTCCCGCATCATTCTATAGTATCATCAATGGGGATAAAATTGATACGAATACAATTACAATTCTTTCTTTCAAGAATCAAGATGAAGACGAAGATAGAAAGGAGGGAAAAGAGGAAGAAGAATATATCACACACTCTTCTCTTATCAAATACACTCCTCCTCAACATTTACTTGTCAAGATGCCATTTCATAAGGAAAGATCTTTGAGACAATCTGTCTATGATCTAATTGAACGCACAGGTGGGGGTGTGGAAGCTTTGTTTGATAACAATTTGTGACACAAATTTTGTGTAGGCCATTTGATGGGTTTGATCATCAAGAAGGATGGAGGAAAGGGATGCGGGGCGTTAATAAAAGAAAAGAATAGGAATTCTTAACATTCATTCTTCCACTCTTTTCTGAAATTTGGAATCCGACAGATGATACGCAATACGAAAATTATTTCCTTAGAAATGGATTCCTAATAGGGATTTATTCTTCATCTCCTTCATCTTTCTTCTCAACTTGACACTCAAGTTCAAAGTCTGGATCTGTTTGAGCCAAGAGCATTCTCCGTTTCACTTCTTCAAACATTTGATTTGGATTCAACATCGTGGAGCAAGAGGAACGAGTGGTTTGTAATATTTTCTGCTTTTCATTTTCTCCTTTCTTCTTCTTCTTCTTTTTGTTCTTTTTCTCTATCATCATGACAACCACCACCAGACAAAACCCTTTCATCACCGCCAACATCATCACGTTTGATATTTTTAGAAATTTGAGAAACTCCTCCGGAAATTTCAGGCTTCGCAACATCATCATTATCCTCCATTGCTTCGTTAATGCTGGCCTCAATGCTTTCGACCAGACTTATACATTCAAAATGTTCAGAATCAAATTCTTCTCCATCGGCATTATTCTTATTATTATTATTATTATTATTATTACCACATTTAGGACTGGAAGAAGTAAGAATATCGGTTCTATTTTGGGATACAATCTGAGAAGATTTCTTCTTACGAGCATCTTTGTCATATTTTCCCTCATCATCATCATATTCTTCGTCATATTCATCAATAATCTCAACGACATCAACAAATGAACTATTTTTAGAATAATCCTGAGAAGAACTTGTTGTCAAAGTTGCTGAAGCTGCATGTGATGAAGCAGTAATCAAGTTATTCGTATGGTAATCTTCATCGACACTCCACACTTCAATGATTTCTTCATCCTCTTCTTTTTCCCCTCTTGCTTCTTCAATTCCATCCATTTTTTCTTCTTCGTTGGAGCTTTTGGTGCACTTAAGATGGTCAGATATTTGTGAAGAATTAACACCAATAACGTCTTCTTCCTTCTTTTGTTCCTCTTTTGATGATCTTGCTTGGATGTGTTTCAAAACAACATTCACGAGAGAAGATTGCCTATTCTTTTGTCTCTTTGTAATCCTCACTGATCGTTTCATTGCAACATCTTCCTCTTCCTCTTCTTCCTCTTCCTCTTCCTCTTCCTCTTCTTCTTCTTCTTCTTCTTCTTCTTCTTCTCCTCCTCTAATTATAGATCTTTTCCCTTTCCTTTTCCTTTCCAGATCTTTTTTCCTATGCTGATCCGATTCGGTTATTTCTTTCGCGTTTTCTTCTTCTTCTTCTTCTTGAGAAATATATCTAAAAATAGACCAACAAAACTCTCCAATTAGATCACTGAGAAAGTCTGGCATTATTTGTATTATTTGTCTTGAATGTAATCGTGGATCGTAAACCATTTTAATTAACCACGGAAAACAACTGTAGAAACGAGAGAAATCTGCCAGAGAAAAGGGGAACAATCCACCCCTTTTGTGTGAATAATGTTCCCAAGTTTTAGCTCTTGAAGAATATAAATGTTCAAAACCCAATGAGCTATATGAAGAAGAATAAACCTTTGTGCTTTTGGAATAACTTGACATATCATCCAAAAAAAGTCTTGAGAATGGATTTTCTTTGCAATAAACATGCATAATGTATTCAATTCGCTCGGAAGCAGTCTTGAGAAATATCATTTGACTTCTTCTCTCATTTTTCACCTTAATTTGATCACAATTAAACCTCTTCTTCTTATCCCCTTTTCCTCTTCCTCTTCCTCTTCCTTTTCCTCTTCCTTTTCCTTTTCCTTGAAGACATTGCTTCTCAATAACAACCTCTTCATCTCGTTCAATCTCTCCCCTTTCTCCTTCTTCACCCTTGCCCTCCTTCTCATTCTCCTTTTTCTCATCGGATCTATTTTTAGAATACTTCTCAATCATACTATTTGTTTCCCTCTCCAACCTATTTATAGTCTTTTGTGAGAAAATAGATTGTTGTTGTTCATTCTGATTTTTTGTCTTATTATTCTTATTATTCTTATTATTCTTATTCTTAATTGTATTATTAATAATATTATCATTTTTCCAAAATGTGCAGTTTCCCATTTGTTTCATAACTAAAATCCATAGGCCTAATTGACTCAATGAAAGAGGAGAGAGAGGAAAGTTAATTTGATGCAAAGAGCAGGGTTGAGTGAGATAATCGACCACATCAATATCTTCACGCTTATTACCATTCCCTTTGGAAGCTGGGGTTTGAACTGAATTTGCACAATGCACCCGTTCCTCATGCTTCTTAACTTCGTCATGCTTCTTAACTTCGTCATGCTCTTTGTCGTGCTCTTGTCCACATAAACATAATGTTTTTTGACCGAGAGAATAATCTGCTCTAGGAGATGACATTCTTTCTTGTGGGTAAATGTATGGATTCATAGCATTATAAAACCCACAAATACCTTGATGAACACCTCCGGTATAGGATTTAAGAAGGATATTTTGGTATGCTTGTGAGAAATATGAAATTTTATCCTTAACATGTCCCTTAGAAAATAAAGAAGAAGTTGGATTCTTGTCTAACTTATTGACAGCACCAACAATAGAATCGTCACCCATACGACCAACTTTCTCTTTCTTCTCTTTCTTCTCTTTCTTCTCTCCCGCATATATCCTCTTTTTTCGAGCTTGGACTCTTTCACGAGCAAGATTATAACCCATTTCACCAAAAACATAATCTTTCCGAATACGTGAACATTGAACAATCTTTGACCATATTCGAGCACTTTCAATGGCACATTTTCGTCTTAATTCGCACATAAATGGGTCAGCTTGGAATATACATGCCGCATTGGACATGGGATGTTGAATAAAATGAGATATTATGTTGGAAGAAGCAAAGGGGGTCGAAAGTTTAGCTAAATTGGGGATTCTATGATCATCTTCTTCAGAACAATCAGAAATGACGATATCAATTTGTCTATTCAAAACCTCGCCCCTTTTGCCAATATTAGTAGAAGGAAAATTAGAATTACTAGCAATCTCAACATCACGATCAGGGATATCTCGATCAATGATATCTCGATCATCTCTTGAATTAATATCGGAATTGATAATTATTTCCTTCAGATCTTCACGTTCTCTTTCTTCTTTTTCTTTTTCATGTTCTTCAAGCTTTTGGTGCTCTGAATTTCCTTGTTCAATTTGCGCCTCTCTTCTTCTTCTTCTTCTTCTTCTTCTTCTTCTTCTTTCAATTCATACATTTTAAACATATCTTCAGCGTCTATGGAGTCTCCAGACACAAATGCATCATTCAAACCATTATCTATACTGTACTGTACATTATTATGATCTAAAACAATTCCAGTATCAATATATTCTTCACTCTTTCTTTCTCTTCTTTCTCTTCTTTCTCTTCTCTCTCTTCTCTCTCTTCTCTCTCTTCTTTCTATCATCTTGGCGATCCTTTCTGTCTCTTCGATAATGTCTAGATCATTGATTGCATGAGAATAAACAAATCCATAATCTTTTGGCATTCCATTGGTTCTCGATCTCCGATTACCATCCTTACCAGAACGACTATTAGAAACATCATATATAACTTTTCCAGATCCGATTGCAACACTATAAACATGGGACATCATTCTTTTGATATGGCAATAGTTAAACGCACCGCCTCCGGTGTGATTTTGAACATATGGAGGTCCATAATCTCCTAATATACGTTCTTCATCTTCTTCATCTCTCTCTTCTTCTCTCTCTTCTTCTTCACTCGTCGGATTTGAGTCACTATTCCAAACTTTAGTCAAATATGCATCAAAAGATCCACTTCTTTCATCTTCTCTCTCTTCTCTTGTATATTCATCAAGATCGTATTCATCAAGATCGTAGTCAGAGCCAAGAGATGAGGAGCGAGATGAGGAGCGAGATCCAACAACACGAGTGGACTGTTTCTTCTTTCCTTTCTTCCCTTTCTTTCCATTCTTATTGAACTTTTTCATGACCATTGCAGCAGCGACAGTAGCCATGCGAGCTGAAGAACTCCTTCTATCGCTCATGATATCAACCAATACAAGATCTTGGCCACCACCGCCGCCACCGCCATTGTTTCTCAAAGGGGGTTCTAAAATTGGACACACACCGGTCCTCAGAGGGAAGAACGATGAAGGAGTAATCGGTGCAGACGTAGAAGAAAGTGGAGGAACAGGCAATGTTGTTTTAGGAACAATAATGCTAGAATCTATGATCGATCTTTCACATTGACTTTTGGACAATTGTTTTGAATGCCATTTCGAAAACCATTTTTTTTCACCCCACCCATCTTCTTCCCACATAGTTTCTGCCGTATCACGGTCACGATCAAGGCCACTTCTTAGCGAGATGAGGAGCGAGATCCAACAACACGAGTGGACTGTTTCTTCTTTCCTTTCTTCCCTTTCTTTCCATTCTTATTGAACTTTTTCATGACCATTGCAGCAGCGACAGTAGCCATGCGAGCTGAAGAACTCCTTCTATCGCTCATGATATCAACCAATACAAGATCTTGGCCACCACCGCCGCCACCGCCATTGTTTCTCAAAGGGGGTTCTAAAATTGGACACACACCGGTCCTCAGAGGGAAGAACGATGAAGGAGTAATCGGTGCAGACGTAGAAGAAAGTGGAGGAACAGGCAATGTTGTTTTAGGAACAATAATGCTAGAATCTATGATCGATCTTTCACATTGACTTTTGGACAATTGTTTTGAATGCCATTTCGAAAACCATTTTTTTTCACCCCACCCATCTTCTTCCCACATAGTTTCTGCCGTATCACGGTCACGATCAAGGCCACTTCTTCTCTCCTCTACATTCGAATCTTCAAGGTGTTGCTTTGAATATATCATTGAATCTAATTCGATTTGGACATCACTGTTATACCTGTGAGGTGCGATAGAAGCGAAATAATTGTCATTTATCTCACCATCAAGAGAACCATTAACATATCCATTGTATCTATTACAATTCATTTCCATTCCGTTGATGGAGTACAATTTTAAATCAATACAATGATCGTTGTCTACTTCTCGTTTTGAATGCTTTGGTCCCATTTCCTTTTTTTGTCCATCTTCAATCACATCAGGATGTTCTTCTGTGAAGCTTACAGATAATACAGGGTAAAACAATCCACCTATTTTCTTATTCTTTTCACATGCAACTTCCTCCTCTTCTTCTCTGTCTTCTTGGCCTCCTCTACTGGGAGATATACGATAGCTAAAAGGATTATTTACAACATATCCTGAGGAATAAGAGTGAGAATAAGAAGGATCATAAAGATGGTAATTAAAACATTGGTTTGGACAATCATCCATTCGTTGAGTTATCATATCCATCAATGCTGAGTATTTATCCTCAATTGTCCCACTTTTATCACCTTTTAAAATACTACGTTTATCATATGTATGTCTGCATATATAATTAAGACGACACGATAAAGGTGAAAAAGGAGAGAAAAGGGAATAAAATGGAGTCGATAGAGAAAAGATGCTCGGAGGAGGAACAGGTTGTGTTATTAAAAACTCGTTAAATATATTATATTCCTTAAACCCAGAGTAAATATTGTCACGCTTGTAAGTTGCATCACCAAATATAATCCCTCGCCCACATTTTTGGCATTCTCTCTCTCTTTCTCGGAGTTCCTCTTCCTCTTCAACAATTTCCTCAATTCTCTTGAGCCTCATCAATTTACAAAGAAAATGCTTTCGTTGGTTTGGAGTTTTGGACATATGATATGAAAATAAACATTTACGAATCTCATTGTCGAGTTCGTCAAGGGCATCATCGTCAAGTTCATTTATATCTCTTTCTCCTCTCTCTCTTCTCTCTTTTTTGGCTTTTCTCTCTTTTATATACTCTCCTCTTCCTCTTCCTTTCTTCTTCTTTCCACTTTTTGTAGCATGAGGTATTTCCTCACACAAAGATCCATGATCAATATCACATTCATATTCCTCAAAACTATTTATAGGCCTTTGAGAAGGTATTGAACAAGATAACATACTAACAGGACCTTTTATATCGTAATCGTTACTATTATACTGATTTGCGTGAGTTAATTGACCGATTCTGGACATTTTACCACAGGATTGACGGAAAGTTGTCACAGACTGTCCAGATTCTATAGATCTCTTGCGTAAAGCTCTTTCTGTTGCAAGAGCAAGACCAGGAGCAACCAAACTACCAGTGACAAAGTCATCCGATGAAATTGAAGCACCGCCAGAGCCAGAAAATCTTCTTTTCCCTCCTCTTCCTCCTCCTCCTCTTCCATACTGAGATGAAGCATACGAAGTATTGTAATACCCATCTGCAACAATGGTATCAACACACATACCAACAGAGAAATTGTCATGGAGCGAGGAGAACATTTGTAAAAAATCCAAAAAGTGAACAGCTAATTCTATATCTTTATGGGGTTTATAGCCAAAAGTACTGTGTCGTTGGTTGAAATATACGATAATAAAGTTAATGAGGACATATCCACCAATGCCACCTTCATATGGAACGTCTAGAGACCTTTGCCGGAGTAAGAGTTTCAATAACCTCACAAGAGGGTTGAAAAGAGGATATCGGTATGAATAATACATTATTTTCTCAGCAGATATGTTGCTAGCGTCTTGGTTGAAGGAAATATCGATGGAAATACCGGTACGTTTACAAGAACATTTTATAATCGGAACTTTAGCTTTTGTAATTGTTTCAATATTACAGAAAAATGGCGATTTACGCAATAAAGATGATATTATACCCATAGCTGAGAAAATATTAGCCGAATATGGGCTCATATCAACTGAACAATCAATATCTGATGTCGGGATACCTAATCCTGATGAAAACGATCCATATAATTTTAATACAGATAATGGATATATCGAATCAATGATTTTACGGATTCTTGAAAATATAATTGCTCGAATAAAGTATTCAAAGGGAGTTGGAATTAACCATCGGGAAATATCCATTAATTCTGCATTGAAAAGAAGTAAATATGATGGCATAGTACTGAATGTGGGTCTAAAGGCAAAGAAATATCTAGAATCAACTGTTTTTAGCAAGTTATGGATGAAAGCAGTAGGACTACGACGGTATTCAATACAATCAAATTTATCAGCTATTAAATCACCTTTATGGCATCGTAACAGTTTAATAATCATGTCAAAGGTATAATTTGACATCCAAGGAACGAAATAAAACGAACGGGAGAGAGAATCAATCTTATCGGGGACTTCATCATAATCTCCAAGGAAAAGATCACCTTGACTGTGTTTCATACCATTTTCCTCTTCAGATGAAACTTCAATCATTTGATTTCGGCTCCAAAAGACATGTTTAAAAGATAATTAAATTAAATGTCATTAAATCGGTGTATTATTAGTTTTTATTATCTAATATACAGATTATGATAAAATTATCCTCGTAAAATATGGGATATTTTTAATACATACAAAGATAGAGATTAATTTTTCTTTTTGTCCCACTAGAATTATTTTAATGAAACGATATTGCATAAATAATTGATTAAAGAAGTGATATGTTAATTATTTGCAACGAATATTATTTTATATTAAGCTTTACCTCATATTTGTGAATTTGCTATTTACGAAGGATTCCAATGAATAAATTATAAAACTAATAGGCAACAGTTTTATTTCTTTTCATCTCTGACCTCAATTCATCATCCAGAATGGATGTATATTCTATTTTATTTTGTCATACCAACAAAATGGATTTTTGTTGCAAAATATGGAGCCGTTTGTATATTTTTTTTTTATTTAAATGTTATAATTCATTATTTATTTATTTCTTACTTCCCTTTTATTAATTATTTATTCTTTTTCAGTGATAAGAGAAGGTTCTCGATTCAACATATCCGTCCTGGGAATGTAAAAGAAATTCCATTGACGAGAGATTATCAAGACTCTAAGATAACACAAATAGACGATTCTTCCCGAAAGAAATTGATGATTACAAACGATTATACTTCACCACGCAAACCAATAATATCTTTGGACGAATCGTTGTCTCCTGATTTTTTGAAACAATCTTATGGGGATTCTGGTTCATTGAGTGAATCTCTGCTCCCTGATTTTATTAAAGTCCCAAAAGAAGATCCAAACCCAAAACAGATTGAGAAATTGGTTTATGTCAACGCTGAGCTTGTTTCTGAAGTTCCCCAGCCTCTGGTAACACTAAATAAGGACATTTCTTATTCAAATATTATTTACAAGGAAGTTTTGTATAAAGTTCTCATTGAATGGTATTTTACTCAACGTCAATGTCATTTCAGGCATAAAGCCCTCAAAAAGATCGACTCAATCAAAAAAGCAACCATATCTGAAGCGAAAGGTCTATATTCAAAGATATCCACCGAATATTCTAGGGATTTCCGGGAATTAAAACGATTTATGGTTGATCCTATTAATTTGCCATTGGTCCATTCACTTTCAACACATCTAAAGGCTTATTCTCAAACACAAACTGAAGATATTGTACGATCTCTGTATTTATTTGGTCATTATCCACCTCACCCCAGCTCTGGAAGCGATTCTTCTTCTCTTCTTCTTCGAGATGAAACAAAATATCAAGATCTTATTGAATCTATCAGAATTGGTGCTCAGAATTTTATTCAAAAAGTTCGATCCTTGGGAACTTTTCCAAAGGATTCGAGAGAATATCGTGAAGTTGAGCAAGAAGTTTTGAGATTTTCTGAAATTCTTGTACAAATTCAAAAAACGACAATACCTGATAAATCTTCGTTATTTCTCGATTTTGTTTCGTCTCTTTTGAAATTCAGTGAAGATTTTAAGACCTTAGTGTCTCTGAAACAAAGAGTATCTCATCGAATTAAAGCTATAAAAGAAGAAGAAGACAAAGATTATGAACAAACTCTTCGCATTCGAGAGTTGAAAATGAAAATCCAAAGACTCCAAGTATTGAAACGAACAAAAAAAGATTTGCAACGGTCAGAAGTGTTTATAAAAGACTTGAGGGAACAATTCAAGAAGAACGGAAAAGATATACAAAGAGCGAAAAACTATATTTCTAAAGTTGTTAAGAGTAATCAAAAATTATGTATTGGGACCGGAACTTGGAAATGGTGATCTGTATCACGATATAAATTTTGTTGTATAAATATCTAAATATGAAATATCTAAAATATTGATGAGCAAAAATAACTATTAACTATTTTAGTAAAAATGTTTGAAGGCTCATTAGAAGTTACAACGGAAATGGAGCAAAAATATCTGAAATCGTCGTTTTTGGCGACAAATTAGAGAACCATGAATTGTGCCCATACTCAAAACCCTTTAACAACCAAAATATTGTCTCTTCTTGCCGTATTTCTTCAATATTCTCTCGCTATTGGGTGTTGTTTTCTTTTCTATTTATCCGAGATTGCAATCCCCATTTCAAATGATATTCTCCTTTGTTTTGTTCTAGATGTTATTGCTACGGGAATCATTTTCTTCTTTAGTGTTATTCATAATAATTCAAGTATTTACGATCCATATTGGTCTGTCCAACCATTAGTGATAGTTTTCCATTTAATTACAAAATATTCTGCCCACAATAGCGTAGATGCATACAGTTTTCGTCAATGGACAATCTTGATCGTTGTGTTTTATTGGGGGCTCCGTCTCACTATCAACTGGGCTCGTTGGTGGCCAGGCTTCTCTGTGCAAGATTGGAGATATGATGATTTAAAGAGCAAAACTGGTAAATTATATTGGATTGTGAGCTTTTTCGGTATCCATATGTTCCCAACAGTGCTTGTCTTCCTCGGGTGCCTTCCGCTTTGGCCAGCCATGTTAAGCCCAAGCTCTTTCTCAATATGGGATATTTTAGGAATTGTCATTACCGTTGGTGCCACGACAATAGAATGGATTGCCGATGAGCAATTAAAACGTTTTCAGAAGCGTAAGAAGCTTGGTCTCAATAATGATCAAGATAAAATTGGATTATCCTTTGCTAATGGCCGTGTTTTGAAGTTTATTACCACTGGTTTATGGGCTTATTCGAGACATCCAAACTACTCTCCTCTACATTCGAATCTTCAAGGTGTTGCTTTGAATATATCATTG